>CAXKVY010000602.1:0-254173 GCA_964058915.1 Tetropium fuscum
TGTTCTATATTTATGAAATCCAAAATTTGAGTAATTGATGCTTGTGTTGCCGACGATGGTTTATTTTCTTGTCTTGGTTGGTTACATTTTCTTAAAGTTGGTGAATCCATGAGATTATTTAACATCTTGGAGGTATTTCTTTCTATATGATCTATAGTCTGGTGTTGTTCCATTTTGGTAGACTTATTTAAGCCGTCTTGTAATCCAGACAATGTACCATGTACATAAGCAAGTTCCCCAATTGTCTTACTATTACTTGTATTTTGAAGATTATTCATTGTATGAAAGTCATCTACGTCAAAGCTGCTTGACATTATTATTGTAGAATCACTACTCGTGTTTTGTTCAACATTATTTTCACAGTTAAATCCAGAGGGTTGTGATAAGGGTATATTAGCTCCACCTCTGTTAGTTGCTAGTATTCCAAATATTGATAAGTCACATATATCATCAACATCAATGTCAGTTCGATTCCTTTTTTTTTTATATGTATTATCACAGATTACCTTACTTGGTTCACCATTTTTATCAATTATTGTATCTTGTAAATTTCTAAATTCTGAATCTAATCTACTATTTTCTGTAATTGAATTTGAAAATGAAAAATTATTTTCATCTATTTTATATATCGCAGGTGTGCTCATTTTGGAACTCCAATTGGATTGATCGTGTGAATGTAACTTCCGTAAATTTGGCCTACTAGATGGGGTAACACTTATTGAAATATGTTTTTCTGGTGTAAATTGTCTACTGAAATTATCCTCAGTATTCTGGAACAATTTTTGCTTAAAACTTTTCTTACCTGTAATATTTTCTGCTTTATTTGCAAATAATACTGGAGATAGATTGTCTTCACTTTTCTTGTTAAAATAATTATTATTACTTTGGTGATAGTTTGAAACTGATTCGTCACATATAAAACTATCATCAATAACATCAGGTGATTCAATATTGGGTTTACACATATCACAACTAAATAAATCTGTTAAATTTGTTAAATTAAAAAAAGCCAATATTTCACAGTCCTTTGGTATTGTCTTAGTGTTACTTATAGGCATGTTCATAGGTGTCAGTGCCAGATGCTTGGATGGTATTCCTCTAGAGAGAGACTCTGAATTTATATCATAATCTGTAATATATTCTTCTGGTTGGTTGGATTTAACATCGGTGTTTATATATATTTTTTTTACTTTTTCCTGATGCATATATGATGTATCTACTGAAGCACTTTCTTCAGGTCGTGCCACTGGTTTTAAATCAGAGCAGTTTTCATTAAATTGTTCAGTAAATAAACTAATATCCTCTGTTGAGAGCATGAGAAAAGCTGAGTCATCTATTTGATTCCAGCAAAAATTGATGTCCGGAACTCTAAGGTTATCCACACTACAATCAAAACTTTTTGGACAATGTCTGCATGTTGTGGTTTCATAACTTTTCATCATAGTTGTTGATGTATGTATTGCCAAATAGGTGAATAATTCTTCCGTTAACTCTTTTTCTTCCGCCAAACATACTTCTTCCGATGAATCTACTTCAGCTGTAATATTAGTTATTGGAGCTGCAAGTATAAATATATTTTTAATAATGGTGAGTTCGACTTGCACACTGAGTGCATCTTTGTTTTTTCAGTAATTGTCCATTCAAAAGTAATACACTCAGTGCGCCTCAGTGTAAAAATACAAAATCGCCATAACATGTTTACGTATTTATTTATTGACGGGGTAAATCCAAAGGCAGAGGTTGGAGAGGCTGGCCAGGCGAGTTTCACAGAAAAATATATTAATACATGTCATTTAGTAAAACATATACATTTTAAAGGAATGGCAAAGTCTTTGGTCACTTTGCCCTCGATTTCAGAATAACAAATCTAGAATAACTATATATAATATAAATCATAACATACCTTGTGATAAGTTACTGGAAATTTGAGATTTCAAGAACATGTTCCTTATGTCGCTTTGCTTCAATTGTTTATTTTGTGACAGCTGTGAAGAACTACCTAAAAAATGTGAATTTAAAAATCCTTACAAATATAAAAGAGGAACTACTTATACCTACTTAAATAAGTAAAAATATACTTAAAAGTAAATATAAAAATAATATATTCTATTCTAATTGGGTACTAGCAGTGACATAATACTTTGAGTTCAGTTTTTGACATTTCATCAAAAAAAACGTTTTGGCAAAAAAATCGTTTTTTGAGTAAAGGAATAACCCTATTGTTTTTCAGCGAAATCCAATAATAATGCCATCACGGGGTGCCGCAATATAAATGGGGTTCCTAATATAAAACAACCCAACGATTATCAACTTCGAAGTAGTTGTTAAGATTTCTGAATTTATCCTATTTTATGTGCAATTTTCTTAATTTTTTTTTCTGTAAGAACCTTCTACAAAGCATTAGAAAACTTTTAAAAAAAGGTGAATGAAATAGGTAGTTATTCAAGTTATGGCGTGACCAAGGGAAACAGGGATTCATTTTAATACATTATATATGTATCAATAATAACATATTGTACCGGGTAAGTCTCTTAAGATTGACACCCCCCTTATCTCACTTATCCTTTGCAGATTTAACTCATTCAAAAAAGGCGTAGACACGGTTTTTTATGAATTTTTATAATCTGAGAACAGATATTAAAAATCTCGTAAAATATACAGGGTGGAAAATAAAACATGATTTTTTTAAATGGAACACCCCGTATATTTTTAGAGCAAAATAATGTCCTTAATTTTCTGAATCCAAAAATGTGTAATTGTTATATAATCACTCCACCTGTTCGTGAGATATTACTAAAAACTTATCACATTTCGGGTGTCAATTATAAAATAAGAACATCAAGATACCTCTGGAAACAATGCATATTTGCATTGTTTATTTGTTGACAGATGTCATCCAGTTTTTTGCGAGATAGTAGTTCACTCTCTTAGATATTAGCGTAAAAAATACGTAGTGTTCGTAAAGAAGCAAGTTATTTTGAAAATGGTATATTCATTGGAAGAGCGAAAAGAGTTATTTGAAATTTATATTCAGTGCAACAAGAATAAGTGTCTTGCTCGGAGGGAGTATGTTAGGTTATTTCGAGAAAGGCTACCCCTCCTTCCAAAAATAGTTTTAAAAACATTTATGCAAAGTTTAGGAATACCGAATCTCTGAGAGACAAGAAAAGGGAAAGGCGAAGAACAAAAACAGGAGAAGACACAGAACTCAACACGTTATTATATTTTGCTGAAAGTCCATCCAAATCATCCTATGCCGCAGCAATAGAATTGGATATATCACAAAGAGGTGTGATAAAAATATTACATCGCCATAATTTTAAACCATATAGTATTTTGCCCGTTCAATATTTAGACGGCAACAACCTTCAAGACAGGTTAACCTTCTGCAGAGACATACTTGATAGAATAGAGGAAGATGATGAGTTTCTAAGTCATGTCTTTTGGACTGACGAACGCAGTTTTTCTACTGCGGGAATTTTTAACAGAAAAAATGCACATTACTGGGCAGCGGAAAATCCACATATTGTAAAAAAAATAAAAAAACAAGGATACCAAACTGTAAACGTGTGGTGTGGCATCCACAAGGATGCTATTGTAGGTCCTGTATTTATAAATGGGCCCTTAAATGCACAACGTTATGTGGATATTCTTCAACATCCAATTGAAAATTATTTTGATAATATTAATTTAGTGGACAACAGATCTGTTATTTGGTAGCAGGATGGAGCACCACCACACTCTGCAAGGAACGCCACCGAATACCTAAACAGAAAATATCCTATTTGGATAGGAAGGCACGGTGTTATACATTGGCCCGCTAAAAGTCCGGACTTAACACTTATGGATTTTTTTCTCTGGGATACGATAAAACAAGATATATACAAAACTGGGGTTTTTATTAATATGAATGAGTTAAAAGAATGCATATGTGTAAAAATTGAGGAATTAAACCAAAATGGTGATATATTTCAAAGGGTGAGAAGCAATTTTATAAAGCTGTGCCAAATGTGTATTCAGAATGGTGGTGGTTACGTGGCAAATATTTAATTACGTTACATGTAAATAAATAAAATTGTGTTACTCTATTGTGTTACTGTATTAATATTGACTTTTATTTGTTTTTATTAGGCTTAGGTATGTTGTTTATTGTTATTACTCGTTACTGTTATTGTCACCTATATATTATTTATTTATTATCTCAATATATGGCATTGTTTCCAGAGGTATCTTGATGTTTTTTGTTTTATAATTGACACCCGTAATGTGATAAGTTTTTAGTAATATCTCACGAACAGGTGGAGTGATTATATAACAATTAGATATTTTTTTATTCAGAAAATTAAGGACATTATTTTGATATAAAAATATACGGGGTGTTTCATTTAAAAAAATCATGTTTTATTTTCCACCCTGTATATCTTACGAGATTTTTAATATCCGTGCTCAGATTATAAAAATTCATCAAAAACCGCGTCCACTCCTTTTTTGAATGAGTTAAATCGGCAAAGGATAAGTGAGATAAGGGGGGTGTCAATCTTAAGAGACTTACCCTGTACAGTTCTGAAACTTTTCTACCACATAAACATGGCCACGCAGCATAACATACCAAAATTTCATAAAAATCGAACAAATAGCTTCTTTATGGCATTAAAGGTAAGTATATGCTACATTAGGTATATGCCCGTATGTTTGTTACCCTTATAGCAATCATTCAGAAATCAGTAATACTGATTCAGTATTAATCAGTTTAAATAAACTAAACTATGGCAGTAACTTAATACAATCAAATATGTATATATTTTATACAACCATAATACAATCAAGTATGTTGCCAGACATTTAAATGTCCAGACATTTATATGTCCCCGGACACAAGTCATTTATGGACATCATACAATGACATTTTCTTTCAATTTCCTTGGTAATGTTTGACACACCATTTTAAAGATCTGGAGAAAACTAAGATACTAAGAAAACTAACTTCATAAATAAATGTCCTGAAAATGACCGCTTTTCTCAAAATAAATGTCCGGACATTTGGCAACACTAATATTTTATATTCAGACACCTTAATTATTTAAGAAATTTACCTTTCCTTTCTAGATTATTTTATCTCATTGGGCAATTAATTATAGTAATTCATTAAGTATTTAGAACGGTAAGGGTAATTTACCGTTCGAAGACAATATTTGTCCAATTTTGTCCGAGAACGGTATAACCCTGAATGTTTGTGATATTATTTTTTGCACGGTCGCAATAAATGACAAGCAAGTTACACATACCTATTTAATTTTTTATGTAATGTCGAAAATGACGTTAAATAGAAAAAATATAACTGAAACCGAAATGGAAAAAAGATGTACTGTTCCAATTTCTGTAAGTAATTGTACAAACTGCACTGTTTGCTTGTAATATAGAAATCATTATTTGCAGCAGCTCGTGTCTTATAGGAATGTAAGTCAGTTACATACATTAAACTTTAATAAATAATGCATATATTTTGCAAACAAACAAAAAATCTATGTACAGTATAACTTCGATAAACCGGACAGTAAAAGTTTTTTAATATTTCGGTCTCCTGAAATGTCCGATTGACAGGGGTATATATTTTCTTATATATGTAGCTGTAATAAAATACACATGGTGTACAGGTTATGTTATTTTATGTGGTCTAATGGTTAAATGGAACCATGGGGGATAAACGAAAAAATTCACACAGAAGTGTAAACTCACTAAATTTCACCCTCTACTAGTAAGCGGTGTTTGTCAAGTCCTATATTATTATTTGTTTATATTCAACACATAATTGCGTGCGTCCATTTGGATTGACATGTCTTCTGCAATTGGTCAGAGTATCTGTCCGAATTACAGAGGTAAAATATATCCGAGCATAGTACATGTCCGGATAGCTGAAGTATCCCAATAAGCGAGTGTCCGAATTACTGAAGTTGTACTGTATATCTATTGCAAAGCCAATATTGCTCTTATATTTATCTCGATTTTGTACCATCTGTATTGCTTGTATCTCTTATTTGTTTAGAAAAGTAATATTAAAAAAAATGTGTTCTATGGGATTCTGACTGTTCAGTTGGACTATTATCGGTACAGTGGCAAGCAATAAAACGATTTTCTTTTCCTCAGCAGTTTCCGCTGTTGTAACATCAGTTGCTAGTACTTAATTAGTAGTCTTATTACTTACTATGATTACTAACCTACTTGGGTAACTGGAATGTTAAATCTTTTAGAATCTGCCAGCCTCAGGAGATTTACTAATAATTCAGAGGCTTCTGAATGTTTAATCAGATGACATGTATGCAAACTCCTTTGTTTCTCAATGTGTTTGGCAAATCTATTTGATATCAAGGTCTGCATTCCATTCCCTAAAAATATATACACCCATATTTTTTATATTCTATTCTATACTGTGTGCGGTTTTGCCCTTAACAAAAAATTCTTCAATCTATACTAATAAATAAAATTCTGGTGTGTAATGTCAAAATAACAAATTTTTACCAAATGCATATAAAAGTATATAATGGTACCTATAACAAAAAAACAATTTAAAATTTTTTTTTCTGTTCTGGCTAATCTTCGAAACGGATGGAGCGATTTTGAAGGGACTTTCACTGGCAGATAGCTGATATTACAAGGAGTAACGTAGGCTACTTTTATTTTAGAAAAAGAATTACGGTTCTTTGCAAAAAAATTAAAATCCATGAAATTGTGAACAAAACTGATTGGGAACTATACATTCAATTAATAAATAAATAATTATTGACGTAAATCTCCCGAATATTTTTACTTGCTTTCGAGTACAGAATAAAATGGTTCCAAATGAAAGGTTGGGGATATACGAAATTAGTTGTAATGATTTTGATCGAAAATATGTTGGACACACGAGACGAGCAATTAACACCAGGTTTAAAGAGCATATGGCTCATCTAAAATATGGAAGAACAGATAAGTCTACTGTTGCACAACATGCTTTTGACAACGATCATAGAATAGATATTAGTAATTTAAGATTAGTTAGAAATGTGACCAATAATAGACAGTTTTTGTTTAATGGACAGCATTTGAGAGCATAGAAATTATGAAATGTAAAAATAGTATGAATAGTGACAACGGACCTATACACTATAGCCCGCTTTACACGTTGCTTAGCAACTGATCATTGTAGAGTGATCAGTCACACAGTCAAATTTCGTGGTGATATTATTAGTGACGTTACCATGAAAATAGTATAAATTGAGTAGATTTTTTAGTTTAGGATTAGTTTTAATCATCCACGGATGATGCCAACTTGGTTGGCGAAACGCGCGTCGAGCGAAGTAAAAGTATTTTGGTGTTTGTGGAAACTACTTCGAGTGTTATTTTTGAAAACTCTCTCAGTGAATTAAAATATCAAAAAAATCATTTATTCAACTTATTTCACTAACACTCTTATCAAGTCTACAGACGCTCTTAAACTTGAGTCCTCGTAAGACAGCAATACATTAAATTTTAACATAGGAACCCTCGCCAATTTGAGATCCTAACCTAACTAATATGGTCAATTTCAATCTTCGACCATAAATAGAGTAGACCCGGTGTAGTTCGTGTTTGTTTACATCCAACACGTCTTGAATATTCAAAAGTTTCCACTCAGTTGCCGAGTGGAAATCATAGAATACCGCGCTGTCAACAGCGCCCCCTTTGCAATGTAAACAAATGCTGTATGTGGGATACGCTTTACCGGGTCTATCTATTTATGGTCGAAGATTTCAATAATTCAATAACATGGTAACTCCAACATATCCACCAAATTCCTTGCTTGTACTAATTATTTCAAGGTTCGTATACCTTTAGGCTTATTTTTATTCCGCTATAAATAGTGAACACAATCTAACTTTAAAACCAAATATCAAACAAGGAAAAACATTATCATACAACAAAAAAAATTCCAACCTCTATTCCAAAGTACTTCTGTCTTAGGAATAATTTCTTTAATATCACAGATTTGTAGATCATCATCAAAAGTAGGCTCTGACGAGTTACTGGAAATATTATTGAACATATCCTAAAACAAATTTAAATTATTAGTCGTCCATTCATTGAGGGTAAAAATAAGCCACTACCTCCGAATTCTTTGAACCTCTATCAATTTTCATGAAAATTGGAATTAACCTCATGTTACCGTTAACTTCAAAAGCGTCATATGCCCGACTTTTGCTTTTAAGGGGTGAAAACTACCCCTTCTTCAAAAAAATTTAAAAAATGCAAGTTTAAGCATTTTATGGATTCACATCTTATTTAGTTATGTAGAATAATGCTTCTTTCAACATGAGTTACGATGTATCCCAAATTTTCAACCCTTAAGGTTGGGATTTTGTAGAGTGAGAGACAAATATTATAGATGCATTTATTTTGGTTAAGTATAAATAATAAAAAGGCTACATAGGCAATATGCATTTTTTTTGTTATAATAAAATTATTTTCATTGCAAGCCCACAGAACCGGCTTATAATAAAATTTTGGGACAAAAAACTTATATTGTAATCATCACTATAATAATATAAGAATATAAAAAATCGTCGAAAACGCTTATAAAACTAACATAAAAGCTAAGGTTTGTGGAGGGCCAATCATTGAGAACTAGATCTTGTAATTTGGACACAAGGTACGTATATGTGTTGTTAACATATTGCATTTATTAAACTCGGCAAAATAAGCACAATGTCTCAACTCTTAGAAATTGGATTAAAAAGAAATAAAAACGATTATGTAAGCGAAGAGGAACCACTTACTGACTATAATTATAGGTTAAATCACGTTTCCTTTACATTTTCATAGATATGGGCGTTGAATGAAGAACTCGTATTCCTTCAATCAACTATATGGGTAAACATAAACGCCAATTTGGTTCAGACGATACTAAAATTACACGGACAGCATTACAAAATGCTCTAAATGCAATGCGATGAGGAATGTCATCGAGGGTGGCTGAGGAGGAGTTTAAGAAAAGGGTATGAAAATGTAGGACATCCAACAGCATTAAGTAACAGAGAGCATTAAGCATTAAGTCAAAAATTACTTAAATAAAAAGGGAAGTAGGATAGCTGCATTTAAAGAAAATCTACCAGGCACAGAGTGAATCAAAAAATTTTTTAAAGAGAAACTATCTTTCCAAGAGGCATTGTCAAAATATAAAACGAAGTAAATTATTTAAGTATATAAATAATTTTTGATACTTACTGAGTGTTTTTTTAGTATAATAAACCACTGAAACCTAAAAAAAAATTAAAAACACTTAATGTGGGCAAAGGCGCTATTAAAAGTTTTTTTTGCATTGCTTTTAAACGGATTTAAAGAAGCCGGGCAAAGTTGAGAAATAATGCTTCTAACATTGCCCACCTAATTTTTAATTTATATTTTCATAACTATTCAAATTGAAATAATGTAATATATTATATACAGCGACCCATGTGATGGTTAGACACATGATATTACATAAATAGGTACTGATTATTTTTCATTATTATTTTATAACATATTCTCAAAAATGAGACCTCGAGGGGGCAGAATAAGGTGGTTTTATGGTACATGCACATATGACCAACTATGAAACTCCAAAATTATGTGGAATGGAAAAAATTTTATGCTCTGAAAAAATGTGATTGGTGTTTTTACCATAAATCCCTTAATTCTGAAATTACAACATTCAACAACCATTTTGCAGGTAATTTCAAGGGCACAAGTTCATATACATTTCAATATGCCCAAACCTTTCACATTCAAAAGGTAAAAAATGTTAAAAGGTAAAAAATGTTTCCCGAAAAATGTTATCTGTGAAGCATCTAATTCAAGACAGACATTTGTTTTAATAGTTATGTATATTATCAACCTATAAACTTAGAATATTGAGTAAAATAATAATTTTTAATAAGTAATAAATAAGAGTAATAATAATTAAAATTTTTCAACAAAATGAGAATGAAAACAATATCTGTATAAGACGGATAAAAATTGAAAAAAAAAGCTATGAAAGCTATAAAAGTGGTCACATTTCGGTCAATTTAACTCAAAAAACTTTTTGACCGAACATCTAAAAGAAGATTTTGTCTACTTTTTTTTTCTGTAAAGCAATCTCGTACCCAAAAAAAGTTATAGGCAAAAAAGAAAAAAAATAAATATAAATCGAAATTTTTAGCTTTTTTTCCTTTTTGTTTCAACATTATCGGCATAAAAAATGTTTTAATATATTCTAAATAAGCCATTTCGATGGGATATTCAATTCTCTACAAAAAGTTTCATTTTGCTTCGTTTGCAAGATGTATTAAAAAACTGAAAAGGGTGCATTTTCGCCCCTATCTCCCCACCCTCTAATAGCACCGCGGTTTTTTCTTCTTAAATAACCCATCAACCAATTCCTGCAATAAAAACCTGTGAAGTTCCCTATTGCCCTGTTTTTTAGGACATAATCAATAGCCTTTTGGACCTAGCGCATTCATAAAAAACAATCTCTTTGTTTTCTTATAAGCCTCATTTTTGGTCATTACACATTTTTTTAGAGAACGCAAAATCAAGTTATTCGCAAAAATTTTCAAACGCGAATAACTCGAAGAATATCGATATATTGAAAAAACTTTATAGAACATTTTTTACTTAAAATTTGCCCCTACATCTATTTTCAAATCTATTTTGAGTGACAAAATTTCCACCCTCAGGGTAAAAGCACACATCGGCACTATATCACTTTTGCTCATTGAGCAAAAACCCATCCTCTAACTACTCACCAAATTTCATGTCAATCAGTCAAGGTTCAAAGAATCGGAGCGGAAAACCTTCAATGACTGGACTATATAGCATGCTATTTACCTAATAATATATTTACCTTTAACGAAGAATTTTTGGTTAAAATAGGTTTTTTAACAGTAATATATATCTTTTCACATTTAGGAGATATGTCCAATGGCAGTAATCTAGGACTAGAAGAATATAACGCTTTAGTTAACTCTTTAGATGAAAGTACATTAAAATCAATATTATTTTTATGTATTAGGCAGTCTTTTAGTAACTGCACTTCTTTTCCTTCAGTCACCAGGACAATAACACAACCAGCTTTCTTTCTTCCTGTTCGGCCCATTCTCTGAATCATTCTTATGGGAGATTTGTTCGATATATCAAAACAAACAATCAGATCAACATCTCCTACATCTAAACCCTCCTCACCAATACATGTTGATAAGAGAATATTACACTCGCCGCTCTTAAATGATTTCACCACCTATACATAAATCATTATTATTTTGAATAATCAAACAAATAAGGTTGATCTTTCATGCCCGAATCTGAAGTTTATGGCCAAGGCCAAGCAAGCTTCGGATATGGCCGAGAGAGATCAGTTGGCCAAAGTGCACCATAATTTTTTAGGTAACTATCAAACAGTAAAATAAATATTTTTAAAATTGTTTATACAAACTACTGGATATATGGACAAAAGAGACTGACAGTTTCAATTCGTTTTCGTTGTCATCACTAGATGACAAAACTGTCATCTAGTGACATTTAATGTGTTTTCATTGTTAACTTGAAAACGAATTAAAACTGTCAGTAAAACTTTCAACTGTAAAACTTTATTTATAACCGTTATTTACTGCGAGAGGTGGCTTGTCATTAAACAATAACAAGCCACCTCTCACAGTAAATAACGATTATAAATAAAGTTTAATAATTAAGGAGTTTCATCAGGCATGGCGAGGGCTGTGTGGAGGGGAGAAGGCCATATGATTATATACGGCTCTTTTTGACGCTGCCAACTCCCAGACAATAAAATATTAAATTTAAAAATAACATGCTATGGCGTAATTGGATTCAATTCAAGTAATAATTTTTATTCTGAGCTGTAACAGTATGTATTCACTGCCGGATATATCGGAATAATTGATTTAGTCCACGGGTAAATATCGGCGGATACGTGGCAACAACGAAAATTTCGACGATAGGCTACTGACACTGTCTCATGTCATATAGTGGATTTTGAGGTTATGATCCACCAAATGCACTGTAAATTTTGGCAAACACCCATTTTATTATTAAAAATTGAGAAGGTTCAAAATCAGGTTTGATTTCAAAATTCTCAATATAATGTCAAGAGTGTCTTTCACTGAATTCAGTGTTTACGGGAAAAATACAATCGACACACGTAAGCTTTATGAATGAATGAAAACTATTTACTTTATGGTAATTGAATATAAACAAATTAAGATTTAAGTGCGCCGCGCCGGTCCAGTATACATGTTGCGTATATGTATTTATGCGTGCCTGTGCATGTAATGCTTGACCAAATTCATCTTAGCCGTGACCTTGAGGGTCCGTTCTTCTTTGTCTACTCTCTTCTCTATTTGCTGTTTCTCTTTATATATGGATTTCGGGGCTAACTTGAGTTTGGTCAAACTACACAGTGTTGCCGTGTCTCTTAGCATCCATCGTGTTCGAACCGAGAAATTCGCTATTTTTGTTCTGATTTTCGTCTATTGCATCGAAAAGACGTAGTAATTTGCTCTTGATTTTTTCCCCTAATTGTTCGTGAAGATTTAATGTATGGATGAAACAATTTTCTTTCATATTCTTTCTCTTCTATTCTCTATTCTTTCTGCCACTTCTGTCGCATAAACTCAATTTTCTGACGGAAGTCTCATAAGACTCCATGTATAAAGACTCAACATTGAGATCAATTTTCCCCCAAATGACGTGATACATGAGATAAAAAAAAAACATGGGTGTGTGCGTATGACCTCTGTAATCGTCCGCCCGTAATACCACAACCCGCGCAAATAACCTGCACCCGTTAAGTAGCTAGTTAAGTACCCGAAGCTCTTATAGAATGTAATAACAATGAATGCCAAACACAGGTTGTATACACTGTTTCTACAACAATAAGGGTCTCTGAAATGCTTTAAAAGCGGGCTTTAACAGAGCGTGATGCGTGACGGCCCAGTCTCATTCAACACCCCGAAAAATAAAAGTGCAGAGCGCGCCTAAAGAAGTTTCCACTTCAAAAAATGGTGGGTATGAATAATACATGAATGAACAATCCTACAGAATTTCATATTTTTCTCTTAACCCTCGTTTTCCCGAAGCAACTCCTTAAAAACGAAAAATAAAAATGAGTGACAGTGACAGCAATAATCCACCTGAATTTTATGAAGCCGCAAATACAGAAGATCTAAATATAAAATACAGTATAGCTATTATAGAAAATGGCCACAAAGGGGGAGGTTTATACAGAAGCGAAGGTAATGCTTCCCTTCAAAACGGAATTTCAGTGCGCATGCGTTTCACAAGTAGTATACGAATACGCACGTGTGGTAATATTTTCATTTAACTTTCGTCTGTACTTGGTTTTTGGTATGCTTACATTGCTTTATATACAGAATTACTTAATGGTTTGATTTACAAAAATTGATGCATATTTTTGTAAACTACCTTTTCATTTACAATATTTTGCCATTTTTAAAAATACTATTTGCTTTTCTACAGTCAAAATACTGTCGTTTTTCTATGTCGACTTTTTTTAAAAAACTACTACCTTTTACATGAATAAAAACACGATTTTAATTAATATAATCTATTTGTACCAAAACGTTCTGATACAAAATTATAAATTTACTTAAGGTAGACTTAAGACTGACTGGATCTGACTGAACTCTAAAGTGAAGTGAACCTCATGTACTTGAGGGCTTTATATAAGCAAGTGCCAATTGTGAACATGACAGAAATAACGTTTTTGATGTTTTAGAATAACTATCAAATGGAGTGAAATTCCAAAAGGGGAAAAGGGGAAAAAGTTCCAGGGTTAAAAGGTTTTATACCAATTGGCAGCTTCTTTACAAAATTAAAAATGGAAATAAATATTTCCTGCACTTACCTAAATGGGGTAAACCCTTTTAAGTCTAACGGTTTAAAGGACTTTAGTATTTTAATTGCTTCCTGCTGTTGTTTACAGTCTGGCTTATATTGTCATATAACATGAATCACAGAATAATGTTACAATATGTTTCTCTCAGTGTACTAAGTAGCACAAGCTCACTGATAATGACCCCTCCAACATGAAAAGGACTTCCGTTACTTTCGCTTCTGTATAAAGCTCCCTCTTCTGTGACATGGCTAATGAAATTCTGCTAAAAAGTTGTAGAAATATCATGATTCTTCTGGAGTTTGTCGTAAAAATCGTGATATTTCAACAAACATTTTAGCAGAATATCATTGTTGTTTTGCTAATTATTTAAAAATTAAATATATTAATGCTCATAATATGATGGTATATTCATAGTGCCATGGTGCATACTTACATTTACTTGCATACGTTGTGTCATTCCAGGTCCTTGCCCAAGAAATATTCTTGGTTTTAAAATGGGTCTTGCTTGAATGAGCAATGCATAAGCTTCCTTAACTGAGTGCCTATATTCAAAAAATACTATAATTCTACTGGAATCGTTTGCTTGTGCAAGATGAGAAACCAGAATATCACGGAGTTTATAAAATTTGGGATGCCCAAATTTTGTATTGGATGGAATCTGAAACAAAATAGTGCCAGGTATTCATTATTGAACAAGCACTATGTCAATATGTATTCAGTAAACGAATTAGAGTAAAAAGACTTTTGCCTTTTTTATAATAGGTACATATTAATTATATCCTGCAGAGTTTATTCCCAAAATAATACTCTGCCTTAAATAAAATAGTTATAGACGTTGGATTTCTAAATTGATTTTTAAATGATAAAACCGTAGCGTAGCTGCTCGAGATATGCGATTTTTTTTTTTCATCATAACCCTTAATTTTGAAGCTACAACGTCCAATAAAATAACCACTTTACAGGTAAACGTTATGTTTGTATTAATTTTTTACGTATTTTTGAGTTATTTTGAAAATAACGTATTTTTTTAAGAAATTTGAAAAATATTTTTTTCATTTTCATCATATTTTTAAGAAAAAATTCGCATTTTAACCTGCCAAACTGCATTACATGAGTAATACTAAAATAAAGTGATTTGTAAAGGGATAACGGTCAATATCAATTTAATGGGAATGGTAGGGGTTTTATCGCTCGTTTTTTTCAAAAATTTGAGTGTCCCACTGTTTTTGCATCGTAATTCGCTTAGTTATGACGCAAGTGCTCATTTTAAAGGTCTTTACAAGCACTACAAAAAATGTTCCATGTGTTTTTCCCGAAAAATATACTTATACGTTTTCTGTTATTTAACGTTGTATACTTCGAAACAAGTTGTTGCAAAAAAAAGTCTTCTTCAACGAGCCATAATTCCCTTTATTTTGGATCTAGAACATTCATAAAAAAACAAACCCCAAATCTCAAAAAAAAAACCAATATTTTATAAGCCTCATTTTTGGTCATTACGACATTTTCTGAGAAAACATGCATTTTAACACGATAAATTTCAACTTGAAAAAATATAAATCTATCGAAAAACTTAACATTTTTTACTTAAAATTTGTCCCTCTATCCTGTTACATTTACTATTCATTAGTTGACAATATAGATATTCGGAAGTTGTTATAGGTAACTTCTTTGAATAGGTATGAGATTGAGATTGAGATTTGAGATTGGCGGGGGCTCTGCCCTTTGACGTATAGGCCTCAGTATGGGCCCGTCACGTCCCGCCTTTCGAGAGCTATACCAGTCCAGTTGCCTTAATAAAGCCAACGAGGCGGCTGGGACATAGCTCTCTAAAGTCCCTGGGCATCAGCATCAGTTGTCCCAGGTATTGCATACGTGTATGCAGGAAAGCGGGGCAATTCATCAGAACATGCCCTGCTGTCTCCTCATCTTCCAAGCATCCCCTACACTCAGGGTCTTCCACAAGACCCATTATGTAAAGGTGTCGTCTTAGGTGGCAGTGACCGGTCAGTAGGCCTGTCACTGTTCTTAAATTACATCTGCTTATCTGAATAGGTATATTGTGCAAAGTGGCAAAGTGACTAGGAGCACCCTCTATTATTCGTGATTAGGACTCAGTTCTGAATATTACAGCTTTCCTTCTTTGCAGCATTAGTTAATTGCCTTAATCAATATGTCACAGATTGTTAACGATTTAGTAGCGCATATTATTTGTGCTACTTTTGTTCTTTGATCTTTTTTTTGTCTATTGTTCTGTGTGGTCGCGTATAGACGACGTCGGTAGTTTTATGACTAGTACGGGATACGAGGTTTTCTTGTTTCTGCTTTCGTCATCTTCCTATTACTTGGCCATCTTCCTTTTACTTGTTTTGGTTAAATGGTGTGATTTACTACCTATTCAATTTTTAAAAGTTAAAAGTTCTCCTTACTAAATAACGTACTGTTACATTTCAATCGTGGGATTTTTAAGGAAGTCACTGATTATGTGTTTATGGTTTTGATAATCAACACATACAGCTTTGCTGGATCAAATAACTTTTAAATGAAGAACTTGCCTTGCAGTCCCTAGCGACGATTGAGAAGCATCTCGCCTAGCTAACACTTTCGAGAAGCCGCTTGAGGCTGTTTTTCTTTTTCTTTCATGATGTCAAGTCTACACTTTGCAGTTTTTCACCTGTAGCCTACCATGTACATGTACCCCTTGGCTTAATCATTTCTGCAGTACGCATCGTACCCTGGACTGTACTTATCTACCTGAACATAGAGACCTTACGTTTCACACGGAGCACCTAACTTGGACGTCGTGAGCATATACCACTCACATCGTAGGAGTTATAGGAAAGCCATAAACTGGGTATATAATCAAGTTGTCGAAGAGTTGGACTTGCTGCTGTGAAACCTAGTGGTTACCTAAACGTAGTTTTGGATGATGGAGAGGTCACCTTACCAGGATACCTATTACTAAACATTCAGCTAAGCGTAGTTTAAGTATATTAGGCCACACCTTTTTTTTAATGTAATTTCTTTTGTGTTGATGTGAGCCCCATGTTCAATAATTCTGAGCCCTAGGTTACAGTTAATTTTCACCATATATAACCGTGATATATATCTGAATACTTCCTTAACCATGGTAATATGTTTATATGTACTTACTTTTAAGTAAGGCCGACGAGCCCTGACATTTTAATGTTGTTTCGGTGACTACACACGTGATCACGTTTGGCGCCTACACTAGGTTGTATATTATATTATTGTGTTATATGTAATAATGTGTTCAAGTGCATTTGATGAAAAATTGCATAGCGTTGCAATTTTTAAAGTAAAATTAGATTTTAGTATATTGTGTTATTTTTTTTTATCCGCCAAAATTACAACAGAATTCTGAGGATAATTTATATACCCAGTATATTTGGGAACCATCGGACTTTGTTGCGTAACGGTCAGTGGCGTCCGCGGGATTAGTAGCCTCAATACTTTGTACGAACCTACTAATTTAATTTCTTTTTTCATTAAGCTGAGCTAGCTTAGGCAAACTTTTATTGCCCACTTTTAACGCAATAGAATTGTACTGAGAAGGGCAATAATACATTTACTTTACCATTACACTACCACTTTACAATACCATTACTTTAATTAAAAGATGTATTAGTATAATTTGCTACCTACCTCTGGATATGATCCATCTGGAAGTTGCTCAATATTAACTTCCGGTCCCAAATAATCTCTAATGTCACTTATTATTTTAACCAGGTGGGAATTTCCTCGTAATAGTGGTTTATCTATATGTTCTAAAACAATACTTGAAATTATTGTTGCCGTTAAATACTAGTATTACAAGGCTTACCATCAAAGAATGTTACAAAACTCCGTAAACCATGTCTAATTAGTAGTTCATATGCATGATACAGTGTAATGCATATATGCAATGTTTTCATGATTTCTGCATAATTTGGGCTGAAATAAAGTGTATGTTACAAAGTATAAATCTAAGCAATAAGTGATCATTTCACTGATCACAATAATAAATATACATATAAAATAGGCTAGGCATATTAGGAAAACAATGGGGGTTCAGGGGAAAGTTTGGCTATAGTTTTTATATTCTCACTCTCCATGTTCTTTAGGTCCGTGAACACGAATATGAAGTTTGCAGGCAAAAATTTGGTCCGGAACTTTGTTTTTGTGACACTTTTCTCAGTTTTTGGCCTAATCCATCTCAGAAAGGAAGTGTTTTTTCAACAAGCCCATTCAAAATTAAAGTAGAAGTTACATACCTTCGTCCTCCTTGCTCACACTTTCTTCCATGGTCACAACAACCGGGGAGAAGGTGAAGCCCAGTTTGTCCCGTACTTCGACCTCGAATGGTCCAACACCAAGGGTATTTGTGAGATCTGTCTTGAGTGTCACGTTGTTGTAGGACACCTCACAGTTGCTGCCCAGATTGGTGCAATCGAGGCCTGCTTTTTTTTAGCTACATTTTTGTCTTGACACATCTGCTTGATGCCAGATGGATCGGTTTCAGGTAATTTGTTGCTGGTTTTCCACCTAAATGTTCGACATTTTTCTTAACCCCAGCCATTTCTGCACCTGGTGATACACCCTAAATTTGTGCTGTGGGGCTGCAGCAGCTGATGGTGATAGTGCAGCTATTTTTGTTGAGGTCTTGAAAACTGCCTTCTCATAATTAATATACCTCAGATGGTTTATCAACGGTTCAGTCCTTCCTCTGTAACCGTACACGTTGACCAGGAATCTCTCCTTTGCTGCTGCAATGTTTTCTGGAGTTTCCTCAGGGTTTTTGAACACACAATTTCGGCAAGGTAGGAAGGGGTTTTTGCTGAGATTTCGCAAACTTCAATTTCCCTTCGTTGTAAGGTGCTTGAAGTCTTATCACACCCACTCATTGCGTGAAGAAACATGATGTGTTCTTTAATGGTTTTGTTTTGCACCGCATGCATAGGGAGTAGGTGGGTAGAGGAACGTTTCACTTCCCTGGTTTCAGGAAGAATATGTTTTCTCGTTGGCAAAGACCCGTGAAGATGACCAACAGGTAGATGTCCCCTTCAACCGCCACCACCATAGTCTCAGTACATTCAGTCAAAGACAGGGCTCGATCACAATGATGGTATCTCAACTTCTGTGACCTGTCTCCATGAAAATTAGTCTTCTTTTGTTTTCCGCGAAAACGGTGATTTCACTAAATATGGGAATATGGCCCTTTTTGGCACGCTCTAGCGGCGGAACTGTTGTCTTCCAAAAAAATGTTATATATGAAAAATGCAAGAAATTTGTTTCTACTTTAATTTTGTTTTGGGGGCTTGTCGAATAACACTGCCTTTCTGAGATATAGGCCAAAAACTGCAAAAAAGTGCTAAAATTTGGGTAAAAATGCCAAAAAACAAAGTTCCGGGCCCAATTTTTGCCGGGAAACCTCAAAATCGTGTTTAGCGACCTAAAAGACATGGAGAGTAAGAATATAAAAACTGTAGCAACATTTTCCACTAAAATCCTAATATGCCTACGCTATAGGTGCAACTGAGTGTTAAAATTGACTAAATAGTGAATGGCTTTCCACCAAGACATTAGTCAGGAATCTACTGCTTAGAAATCGATTATGCGGTGTCAACCAGAGGATATTAGGAAACAAACATTGTATTCTTATGAAAAATTGCATGCTGGATGTCGATTTGCAATTTGCAATTTTTTTGTGTATTGTGAAATGGGAGAAGAAATATTTTTTAATATAAATTTTGCTAACAAAATTAATAAAATTTTCGTTTCACAGTCAATGCATTAATAATGTAATGATGTATAATAATGTAATGAGGTATATGCAGTGATGTAAAATTACGGTAATTTATTTTTTTTGTAAATTACGAGGTAATACATTTATTTTTTGTAAATAAATAGGTAATTAAATTTTTTATAAATTATCAGGTAATTTTTTTTGTAATTTTTTTAAGAAAATTAACAATAAATGTGTGTTTACTATACAAAATTCAGGAATTAGTGCTTAATATATTATTGATACTTAAAAAAGAGTATACATATTACGATTTTAAAATATAAAACAAAAAAAATAAACAAAATGTGCCTTTAATAATTTATGACGTGTTTATTTATAACCCTTTAATCAATAATGGAGTTTTAACTTTTGGCCCCGTATCCAGAATCATAAATAAATAAGCTAATCAATTATGTAAATAAAAATTAAGCTTATTGTTATGTCTTCACAGACGGATCAAAGAAAAAGGATGGGGCAGGCTGTGGTATATATTCCAGGAATCTGCGACTCCGATGCAGCTGGACTATGGATAAAAATGCCAGTGTAGTACAAACAGAACTCGCTGGTATAACCATAGCCGCACAAGAGATTGCTCGCAGAGAAATAACGGGCAAGACAATAAGAATCTGCACAGATAGTAGACAATCACTACTGGCCCTGAAAAATTATAAAATAACTAAAGGATTAACATGGGAATGTCACCAAGCACTTGTGAGAGCATGTCAGATGAATAACATCTGCCTGTGCTGGGTCAAAGGACACTCACAATGCAACGGCAATATAGAAGCTGACAAACTGGCCAAGAAGGCAGCCAACCTAAGTATCCTTGGACCTGGTCCTTCAAGTACGCTACCAGTTGCAGCGAAACTTCAATTAATAAAGGAAAACACCCACATAAAATTTAAGACGTTATGGGATGAAACAAGTAGCTGTCAGCTGGCCAGAAATCTCTTGAGATATCCCAGCGAAGAGACGGCGAGGAACTATCTGGCAATGTCCAGGGGTAAACTGCGATTTGTTACAGGAATCCTAACCGGACACTGCCGGGTAAGGAAACACCTCTATAATATGAGACAAAGTGACACACCCATCTGCAGAGGATGTGAACAAGAAGATGAAACGATCGAGCATGTACTTTGCGAATGTCCCGCCGCGTCATCGACCAGAGAATCCATATTGGGGGAACGTTGGCCTTCTATGGCCAATTTGAGGGAAATGCCCCTGGGCAACATCATCACCTTTTGTACAACATTGGGCTGGTCGATGACCTAGGGAGACATTTCCCTCACAGAGGAAGCACAAGGGGCCCAATGGGGCCTAAGTGCAGCGGATCTCGATCCGCACTCCGGACATATTCCAGATTCCAGCTTATTGTTATTAACTATTATTATTAAAAAAGTTTAGGAATAAATTTGGAAATAAGTTGTCACCACCAGCGGAAAATCTCAGGCCACTGGTCCTAATTAGCACAGAGCACGTAGGGCGTACGTTCGGACGCCTTAGGATGCAGACAAATTGAAATGTTTGATAAAATTTACTTCTTACCAATGGTGATTCTTAATCTCAGGCTAGGGCTAATGGTCAAGGCACGTGGCAAGCACAAGTTTAATTAATTCACCTCAGGTGAACTAATGGCAAATTATTATTTTAAATAAAATCATTGTTTAGAACAATAAATGCATGAAAATATAATGACAATTCGATCGGTCTCAAAAAGTAACGTCAAAGTCAAATTAAAATTATCCTTCAAAAGGAAATATAAACGCAAGCTGTGGTTCTACGATACGTAGCAAAACACAATGTTAATCACCACAGCGAACTAATGTAAGTAATAAAAAAATGTAAAGGATTGACCGCGGAGTCGCGGTTCCTTGGCAACAAAAGTACTTATATCGCGTTTCGCTGCTCAGAATCTGCTTGTAGGTATATGACAGATGTAATTCACGGTAATAAAAAAAGGGTAAATTACGGTAAACGACTTTACATCTCTGGGTATATGAAATTATTATTTATAATAAAAAAGTATTAATATGAAGCAAGTACAATTAATAATAATAATAATGGGTAGGTAGATACTATTTCTTCATATAATAATTATAGCACACCACAGTTTAAGTGGAAGTGACTCAATAATAGACTGCTATTACACATTGCACCAAATTATATGGTTGACATGGCAACAGTGTCCCGCCCCCAATGACTAGCATACATGCATTTTGGCAAGTGATTCGTTTGGCGTTTCGATTCTCCTTACCTCAGTATTGATGGAGAATCGGAGAGTTACTTTTTTTGGGGTGTATATAAGTTTCGGTGCATAGGTATAAAAGTTTAGTAATAAAGTTAATGTTAAACAATAATGTTATTAAATTATATTGTGTGTATTTTACTGGAAAAGCATTTTTCAAAATATAAAGACATTTTCTGTTTACAAAGACATATGTCGATTTTAATTGTAAATAAATAACAGTTAATATTAATAAAACATGCCCGTTCTACAACAGAACATTAAAATAATTGTAGTATGAATAGTATCAGTCATTATTTGTTTATCAAATTTATTTGTTAGCCATATCTTCTCCTTGTTACATTCGTTAAATGTTACACGAGCTCTACTTACACAAACACGAAGGATCTGCGTATCACCTAAAGTGTGCAGTAAGTTTTAAACAGCTTAATAAAAATTTTATTACCATTGCCAATGCATTAAAAGAAAATAGTCGTTTGTACATTGGGAAAGAATGAAAATGTGCAATTAAAGCTACCAATTGACAGTTTTGTATTTAGGAACAGGACTTGGCTTTTCATAGCCATAATGAAAACATTAATTCTTTAAAATGCGGAAATTTTAAATAATTATTAAAATTTTATGTGAAAAGGAGTCCCATAGATACAAATCACTAAGAAAAAATTAAAACCGTATTTTCTGGAGACACAAAAACCGCACAAAACGAAATTGTGCAATGTATTTCTGATTATATTCAGGAAACTAAGCACAAAAGAAATAGATTAAGCATCTTTTTTTTCCGTCAAGTGGATGATACGGTCGACAAATATTGTGCAAAAATCACAAAGTGTAAAATGGGTGGAAAACGATTTTTTGGATTGTTGCAGGCTTTATAGATTTATTTTAAATTCAGCATTACAAGCAACAGACAAATTAGAAAATTAAATATTTATGTGTATGTGTATTTATGTGTATGTCAATTGTAGTGTATTTATATGTAATATTTTGATCGTGTTTATAAAATATATCATTCCTGAAAGAATCTTTTATTTCTAATAGCCAACTAATCGCCGTATTAAGAGTAAAAATTGATTTTTACCATGAATTGATAGATAAATATGAAATTCGACAAGTAACACTCACCCACGGTTTTGGGCTCTCTGTTGATAATCTCTCATTGTTATGAATATTTTTCCTTTTGTTAAATTGCCACAATTTCCATGAATAATTTTATGCTTTATTAATACTCTAGTATAATATTCCAGAATCTAAAACCAAATTGAATACATTATTAATATATAATGATTCGTCTTTATATTTATAAAAAAAATAGACAGAAAGAAACAGACAGAAATAGAGAGAAAATAGAAAAAAATAGAGAAATAGAAAATAGAGGAAATATTATTATTATAAATGGGATTGCTAAGTATTAATCTATCAAACCTCATAATTTACCTGTAAATATTCATCTCGTACTTTCTGTAATTTATCTCCTAGAGGTACAATAACAGTAGTTAGCTTCCTTTCATATACATAAGGATGTACATCTAAACTCTCTTCAGCGCGGAATTCCAAATGGGATATTAGTAAATTTTGAACAACCTAAAAAGACCCAAGTTATTGTAGTGAGTATATACTGTACCGGCTAGTGCAAATCTTGGGTTGGTGTCTATGCAGGGTAGTACCATGAGACTAAAACGACAACATATGATCACTTGCCAGACAAATTTTTAAATGTACAGGGATATATGAGGAAGCTAGCTTGGGGAATCTAGCTTGTTTCCAAGCAGCTAAATGTTTTCAAGTAAGCATCATATATAATTTACTGGATAAAGTGTATAATAAAAAATTCTGGGCACGTAATGTTGCTTTTGAGCGTTTTAAATTTAAGAGACAATCTAGGCCGGATGACAGAAATTCTGTAGTCCTTGAAAGTGACTTTTTAGATACACAACCCATCCCGGGGAAAACAAACTGAGTGGATCCCAAGAATCTTTACTCCTTTTTAGTTCATCTACAAACCAAAAAATTCGAATTGGTACAAAAAAAGATACATTTATCCATACATTTAATCAAAAGTCCGCATTAGGCATTTTCCCTAAGTCAATGGATACAGCTCTGTAGTTTTATCAGAAAAAATATTACAAGGCCTAGAGGAGGGAGACCTTGCTTATGGCATTTCTCTTGACCTTTCCAAGGCATTTGATTGAATAAATCATAAAATATTATTAGATAAATTATATAAATATTGTATTAGAGACAAAGCCTACGACTGGGTTTGCTCATATTTAATACGGCTTAAACAATTAATGGACGTTGAATATAAAGGAGATAGACTGAGATCCAGAGCCTTGGAATTGTCTATGGGAGTGCCACAGGGGAGTATCCTTAGACCTCTTTTGTGTATATTTTTTATAAATGACATTACAAACATAATTTCAAATAGAAGTCAGTGTTATTGTCAACACAAATATAATGTTAATTATGCAGGCGATCCTAATTTATTAATTGTGGGTTCGGATTATATGGACATAATAGAAAGAGGCAACACACTAATAATAAAATCAATTAAACAGTGTTTTTTTGAGAACAAATTAATATTAAATGAAGAAAAAACATATTGCATACTGTTTAAAGTAAATAATCTAACTGCCACGCCAAATAACGTTTTGTTAGATAATCAAAAAATAAAATTTTCCACCTCTGTGAAATTTTTTGGAGTTCATGTAGATAATACTTTGACATGGAATACACATATCAGTTCTTTGAGTAGTAAATTATCAACGATCACTTATGCCTTCAGATTTTTAAAAAATCAAGTAGGTCTAGAAGTTGTAAAGACCCCTATATTATGCAAATTTCTATTTCACACTAAAATTCGGGATACTTATATGGGGAACTTCCTCAGATTTTCTCAATAATTCTGATAACTACAAAAAAACACATGAACACCCTACAAGATTTAAAGATGACTTTGGCTATCTAATATATAAGAAAACAAAATTTTAAAGGTGAACCTTTTATCGTTGTTTGAGAATATACAACCATTTACCAATTCCCCAAAAAATTGAAATACACCGTCTTATTTAAATTCATTATTAATATAAATGTATTGATAATTTTCTTGTAAATATTTCATTTTGATCAAAATCTGGATTTGTGTTGACGTTTGTAAAACTTAACGTAAGATAGTACTTAACAGTAAGATTAGAAGACGATTAATGACATGCAATATAATTATTAGTTATCTTCATATTTACCTCTAGGACATCATTTATACTACCTCCAGGTGTAGCACTTAAGGCCAGTACTCGAAAGAACTTGGTGTGTGGTATTAGTTTCCTGATGACCTCACAATAAGCATGGTTGCCTCTAGCTCTATGTGCTTCATCAAAAACAAGGCACTTAATTTTTGATCCAAGTTCCGCTATCTTATCTAAATCATTTTGCAGAATCTGAGGGGTGATAAAAAAAACTCTTTTCTCTCTCCAAACATCTTTTCGGACAGTTGCCATTTTGGTTCCTAAAAAAATATTTATTAAACGCCATATCAGTGTCTAGTCCATCTTCTCCCATGGAGTAGAAAATGGAACCAGAGAAAGAATGGACCCAGAAAATGGAGGAATTAGAACCATATACAGCTTGTTAATGCAGGTCAAGTAAGGGAGTTATGTCGCTTTGTTTTTCTAGTTTTATAACCCAACTTTTAACATTCCTAGTTAAAACCAGTAAAATGGTGCAATATTATGCTGTTTATATGTATAAAAGCAATAATTTTATGCTAATAGAGATTATAGTGGCAATTGGGTTATAACCTGGACAATATTTTTAACAAGCTGAAAATGTCTTTGAAATGTTCAGAAGAATGCCCTTACTGATATCCGAAAGATCCCAATTGGGGAAATGTGATGTGTAATGTGTGTAGATTTTGTCTGGTTGGGTTTAATGCACAATTTGCGGAACCATTCTTGCTAAGAGAATACTACCATAACCTACCTGTTAGTTCTACAGTTGCATCTTTCGGTATAGCCATAATATCATAACAAGCATCTATCTGCTGCTTAACCAAAGGCCTGGTTGGTGCCATAAATATTACCTTCCCTAATGGATACCATCGAAAAAAGTTATACATCAAAACTGCAGCAATAAATGTTTTACCCAAGCCAGTCGGTAAACTAACCTATTAGATAAATACAGTATTATGAATTTTGATTTACAATGTTTACACATATAAATTATGATATATATGCTGTGTCTATTTATCTGCCGCCTTAACATATAGTCATGAGAAGATAGTCATTGTATCTATACGCCCCCCGACTTTTGTCGATCAATTCTAGTTCGGCTGGCGCCCAGGGTATGTATTTAAAAACTATAAAAAAAACAATCTAGCCAGTCCTAAAGTCATAATTACTGAGAGAACCCACTCCGCTTCTGTTTATAAAAGCTGCTGTGCTTGTGCGACTAAGTTCTTACCATCAAGAAACAATCATAAGCTTCTTCAGATCGTTAGGCAGGGCTGGATTTAGTGATAGGCATTATGGGCATGCCTAGGGTGGAACTATGGTGGCAGTAAAATTGATTGATATAATGAACCTGTGATGATTGCAGCAGGATGTTTCGATGATCTATATTTGAACTAATAACTTTAGCTTATTATTAATAATTTGCATTTCTTTGACTTTAGGATAATGAATAACTATAGAGAATTATAGTTATGATATTGAGAGTTGGAGTATATGAAATGTGTTAATAAATATGTATTTTAGTCATAAAATGATGTCACAGCATAATCAAAATGCAGCAGAAAATTTCTATTGATAATGCGAATTTCATACACAAAGTCATCCTATGCTTCGGGACGTAGAATTGTTGTTCTATTCGTCCAACTGATTACAGTAACAACAATTTGCTGAGTTCAAGGTCAACGAAAAGCCTTGCCAATAACAAAGTACCGCTCTGCATTAAGCCTGCTCTTTCATTATGCTGTGCCGATGCTGATGGATACCCTATACACTATATATCAAGGCCTATTAATTTGTCCTATAGATATGTCAAGGCGTGTCAATGAATAGACACAACTACAAAGTTATTCTAGGAGCAGCTAATTACAGCAACCTGTTACCTCATCTATGCATGTCTCAAGCTTGTCAAATGTAACAACCACAAATTGGTGATCGTACCTAACAAAACAGCAAACTTCTTTTATTATCAGATCAGTTGTCAACCCTGCGACAAAATTCCTGTAATGTAACAATGTAAAAATATTCTTGGGAAACCAATTGGCCCTTGGCAGACCTTATGGCATGTACACGTTAAGTGTGTGATTAAATAAAAAATTGAAAAAAATTGCAAAAGCTCTGGCATTTGAATTTGAAACCCATAGTATACAAGCCATACGTTATACCGATTGGGCTACTACCCCTCTACCAAAAGTCTGATGAACTAAATATTTGAAGCATGTGCATAGCTGTACTTGAGCTGTAGATGATGGAATGGGTTCCTGTAATTAGTCGCTACCTATTGTTATTCTGTGGACACATTGCCAATTGCCAGACTTACTAGAGTATTATTAAGTAATGCCTTCTGTATAATATTGTACTGATAATCCCGAACGGGATAATTTGTGGGATATATCCATGTTCTTCCTGCTTCTAAGTCAAAACCCTCAGTTTCACATTCTTTAGATAAATTAAGCCCCCTATAAATAAACATTTTCCTCATGTTAAACCAAAGACATCGAAAAAATTGTACTTACGTAGATTGAGTTACTTGTACTGTGTTCATTATAGTATAAAATTGTCAGTCTTAAGTTCACATATTATTTATTTATTTATTTATTCTATATTAAACAATTTCAAAACTATGGACTGTACAGGCTCCTTTTTCTATGCTGTGATCTGTGATTTGCTGTGCAGTGCGCGCAAAACTACAAAACATCCACTAAACAACTAAACCACAGAACACCAAAAATATGAACCACAAATTACTTATATACTAAAATGTTACCTATTCTGTGGTTTTATTTTGTCACAAAATACCAAGGATTATAGACTAACAGGATTGCTTATCGGCTACGTGTTGTTAGTCAAGATCTGACGTCAGCGGTTAAGTTCGGCCGGCATCCTTTTGCGCCAACGGTCGATTCCAAATTGATGCTTGGTCAGATAACACTTCTCTAGGCACGATGTTAATGTACAAATGACGCACTACACAAACGCCGGGAAATACACCGGTGGGGCAATGAACCTACGCCGTACGTATCCGCTGACGTCAAAAGCGTAGTGGGGGCCACGAGATTTGTCTAACGTTGCGCTTATGGGGATAAGCAATCCTGTTTAGTCTATAATCGTTGACAAAATACCACATGTAAATATACGATCAGTGCAAAAACAACTTGTGAATACAACAGAGATATCAATCAACAATCAGAGAACGGTGACTGACGTAGCACATAATATTGCTTATTATTCTGTGGACGTAGTTTCTGAGAACCACAGATTCTGTGACTGTGCGAATATAACTACAAACGACAAACTGTTCACGATCACAGAACGTGTCTTATCTATGCACAGAACGAGAACAGTGCACGTTTGCCAATATGTGCCTATATATTTTTTAATGTTTTCCTGTATTTTTTTATTTTTAAGATTCATGGTACAGTGTACCGTGGAATGATTTCAAGTTCTGGTGTTGAACTTCTCTTTGTAGATATTTTGTGTTTCTATGTTCTCGTTTCACGCCCTACGCCTATTTTAACGTTTCTATGTTCTCGGGGTCTCGCCCCAGTAACTTTCAACTTGATCCAGTTTCTAGAAAGGGAGGTTGCCTATACTAAATTTAACGATAGAAAATCTGATTTGACAGCAATATTTTTGACATCAACACCAACCCATAAAAATGAATAAACTAAAATGTATCATTTCTCAAGAGCTCCGCCAATTTTAACGGCCATATCGCGAACTCATACCAGAGAGCAGAGTTATAGATTTATATCTCTGACTCTGACTCATACACATAGCTTTTTCTGTGTTGACTTTTGTTTATTCAAATTGTCTATCTTAAAATATTGGTGCTGTGCTTTATTATATTTCTTTTTCTTCCCCGCTTAGCACATAAAGTATCACTTATTCTCCTAACATCGTAATATACTTTTTCAAATCCCGATACAAATTATCCAATAATCCAACAAATCTGGATAACCCAAATTACATTTTTCTGCACGATGTGTTGCGTAACTTTCAGTATAAACTTATTTACTACCATCTAGGTAAATTACAACCAAATACCTGTAAATACACCAACACAGGAATCTTGCCAGTCTATTCATTGCCAACATAATTTTGCAGAAAAAATATGTTACTAAAAATAGAATGTCAAATATCGAAATAGATTTTCTATCCTTAAATTCAACGATTATAGACTAAACAGGATTGCTTATCCCCATAAGCGCAACGTTAGACAAATCTCGTAGGCCCCCACCACGCTTTTGACGTCAGCGGATACGTACGGCGTAGGTTCATTGCACCACCGGTGTATTTCCCGGTGTTTGTGGAGTTTGTCATTCATCATGCCTATTATAGAGAAGTGTTATCTGACCAAGCATCAATTTGGAATCGACCGTTGGCCCAAAAGGATGCCGGCCGAACTTAACCGCTGACGTCAGATCTTGGTGTCTTGTCTAACAACACCTGGCCGATAAGCCATCCGGTTAGTCTATAATCGTTGCCTTAAATTTACATATAAGTTTTGACCATTTGACCAATGAACGAGCAGAAGCTAATGCGCGGGAATATCGGTCTGTGTTATTGACTGTGGTTATTGATTGTCATTATTGTTTTTTCCCACTTACCAGTAGCCCGGGTTTCGAGTGCAAAATATTTAGGGGTGGACCTGCAGATGGGTAAAATAACTCCATAAGTTTTAAGAACAAATGAAAATAGAAATTTTATTCTATGTCAAATTATATGTTTCTTCTGTTAGTAGACAATTTTATGACAAAATGCGGTAGAAAGCTTATTATTAGAATCGAACAAGGATTTCCCATCTTCCTGTTATAATTGACAACATTACACCATTCAGATGCAACACTTCAATATAATATATAGAGCTGCTCCAAGTTGGACAAAATATATTATGACCACGATCTTCAATTTATTGAATATTAATTTTTTGTGGTTCTCATATTGCTACAATACCTATCGCACAAAAGGTCATAGGGAAAGTGAAATTAAGGTGACCAGATTTTTTTCTGTATATTTATAACTTTTAATATATTGATATTCAAATAAATAATATTATAAAGAAGAATATAACAAACGAAAAATAAAAATAATATATTTTGTTACAAATATTTTACAGCGCTATGTATTTTTTTTAATATATCCTTATCTTTAATTTTTTGTACAAAATGAGACTTCTTCAAAATTTTGAGACTTCTCCGCAGTCCACAAATTGTTCATAACAGAAAAAACTCTCTCAGTTGGTGCATTAGTACCGGGCAAATATACTCAGTCTTAAAAGCTGGACAGTCATGAATGCTGGACAGTACTTCTAAATGAAGGACTGTCCAGCGCAATGCGGGACGTATGGTCACCCTAAGTGAAATGGGCACAAAATGCTGCGGGTTTCAGGCGCCTGTAACTATTGCGTAACACACATCAGTTTACCCGTTATTTTTTTTAAATAACTTTAAATTTAGTATTACGTATTTACGATTAATGAACATAGGTAAGTTAAACAACAGATTTTTATCATGATTTTATCACAATTTATTATGATCAATTCCTGACAACATAGAGAGGGAAAATAAATAAAAATAATAATATAATTTTTATTGCGCAATGTAGGTAAAGTAAATACACAAAGGGAATTGTTCGTTAAAAACGTGCTTCCACAGTACCCAACATACTTAGTAATATAATGACAGTAAATAGTAAAATGACAAAATTAAATTACGATAAGGAAGATTGAGGATTAAATGAATTTACATGCATATTTACAATATCAGAACCTTCCTACTGTCCTACTGCACTCATCAACTTTAACATGCTTTATGAAAAATACACATTTTATGCAAGATTTATCTACCTTGCGTTTTATGTAGGTATTAATTGTATTACCTACCATTTATTTTATGGGACGTCCATCCATTAATTTTGTGTACCTACCTGTGATCTTCATAATCCTGTAAGGTAAAATGTTTGGAACAAATAAGTTTTTGTTAGCGGAAAAAACGTTGTTCCTTAACACTTCCTTATCCACCCTTTCCTACCGACTTTGTCTTTGGGAAACATAAAAAACTAATGATTGCCCTCGTCCTTTTGTTTCTCCTCCAGGTGATCCCATCCCATCCAACTTGATGATCCTAGACCACAGAATTGACAACACTCTGTGCCTAGACTGTCTAGTTTGACAATATGAGACGTCATTTCAAAAGACCAGAACAGTAGGCAAAAATCGTTTACTTTCAACTGCTGGCCACTGTACTAACGATTATCAAAATAGATACTAAATTTATTAAGATAAAACAACCAACAAATGCTGCACTTTTTTTTACATTAAATTATCCGACTACGAAGAGTATGTTTATAATTTATCACTAGTTTCTGTCTTCTATTGTGTATTTAAAGTGGGATGCTTTTTTTCAGCTTTCTCTTCATGTTGTTTCTAGGACGTAAATCACTTTGATGTGAAATAATGTAATGGTAATGCGTTTAATTAATAAATAAATAAGTTAGAAGATTTATTTATATAAATAAAATACATAATTTTACATTCTTTCTGAAATTCTTGAAGCAACATTTCTCAATTGGCCATATACTTTTGAAGGTGGTGATCCTAAGATTAAATTGCAAATAGCTCTTCTAGCCAAAGCTATATTTTGAAAACTACCTAAAATATGTATTTTACTGTCAGCGAGGACTATTCTAGTTTTCGTGACATTTTCTATAGTAAATTTGGTTCTTCCTCCCTTCCCCGCTAGTCTTCCTATGGCTCTTGATTGATGATCCCCTTTTAATGTTTTAACATCTTTTATTTCAAAGGTCTCAACAAACAGATCATCTAAACGTAGTAAGGCTAATGCATCCTCTACTTCAAAACCATTTATAAAAGCCTGCAAATAAATTGTTATTATTAGTACCAAGTCAGCATAGCTGATATTTTTTATTTTTCAAAATCTCTACTTAATTTCTGGTAAACTTAAATAACGTAGTTTGGTAAGATCAGATTTTAAAGGTTTTAATTAGGCATTATTGACATAATGAACATTAATATAATATATTGTAAACATATAACCTATATTACACGATTTATTTACAGATTAATCTTAGGGTTAAAATATCTGATGACGTGCAAGAGTTTGGCGAGAGGTAGCCAAATGGTGCCACAAAAATTGCATGGTGAATTTTAACCATATATGGGGGAGGGTTTGTCATAGTTTGGGGGGTATAATATAGGGCATGGAGAACTGAATTGATAGTTTTCACAAATTAAACAGTAAATGTGCAGGTACCTCAATTTTACGGACTATTGTATTGTATTATATTATTGTATTGTATTATATACGGGATACACATCGTGATGGAGTAGTAAACAACTTTTTCGAAGAACAGGAGATCAGGAGAATGGCATGAACTTCTTGCTCGATCGATATTAACCTTATCCATGTCTGGGACACGCTTACAGAAAAATTTAGTAACTAACAGAATACAGAAAATTTTAGTAACTAACTATTTCATAAGCATCAATAATAAAAACTATATTTTTAATCACCCTGTATCCAAATATTTAAAAATAAGTCCTGTTTTGTCCATGAGATGAAAGTATCATAGTAGTATTTAGTATACTAAAGGTATCATGTTGCAAAAAAATTATTTTTTGAATCGAGTGAGTGTTTCGAAAGATTAAGTGGCTATATTGATTTGTGATAGACAATGACAACAGACCAACGGAAAATGATTTTTGATTCTTAATACGTTGAGAAAAGTTTTAATGGGGGGTTCAGGTTTTTATGATGATTACAATACTTTACTCGCTTAGTGCTGACGAATAGTAAAACAAGTAGGTACCTACAAGGCTCGATACAAGGTGATTGAGGTCAGTAGGGATGTAGGCCGCATTTTAAAATTCAGGAATATGGCTGTACACTAGTAAACAGGGCAAGCTTACTAGCGGGTATCTCCTGTGTTCTTTTGAAGGGCTCAAGGCATAGATAAAAATACTATATAATACGCACTTACTTGGGTGAAAGAAACACAGTGCATGTGTTATTGTGTAAAACATATGAATAAATAAGGTTGATTTTTATCAAAGCTGTCTCTCATAATCTGATTTTGATATGTTGTGATGTCAGCTGCTAGTACCTATATTATATACTATACCTTATTACATGCAAGTGGTTGTAAGTAAACAAACCTTTACAAAATCTGCAGCCTTCTGCAAGTTACTAATGTCTTTAGTTTCTGTACAAGTTTTAATTTCAACGTTTCTTGTTTTTAAATTGAATCTTAATTGAAGTTGTAGATGCTCCACAATTGGTCCAAAGATTTTTGCCCAATTTTCCTTCAATGGTGAGTATCTATGTGCCGGAACTGGTATTTTTCTTATATCGTCTTTACCATCTGAGAAAGATTTCGATTTTATTCGTTTCGAACTTGGTGGTCGACTGTTATTTTTGCCTTCTATTCCATTATGTATATCTAGTTCCATTGCGGTTTCAGTGGTAGAAATAGACCTCTTATTACATTTCTTTGGCTCAAAATTATCTGTGTCTATATTAATATCTGCCATATTCAGTTTCAGTGTAGCCAAATAAAACTCAAATATTCGATATACTCCAGAATTTCAGAACAATTAAATGAAATATGAAATTAAAAAATAACCTTAGTCCTCAGAATCTAACGCCACGGATAGACGAAAAAAGAACACGTGCGCGTGTGAACAGGGAACAGGTTACGCCACAAGTGTTTTCAAATGTTTCAACGTTGTCTCTGGTTTCAACCACAAAACTACACGACTGGAGAAGTGGGGAGCGATGGCAACTTTTTGAATCGGAGGCCTACATGCGCTGTAAAACTGCGATCGTACCAATTCGTACAGACATGAGACAGATTTAAACCCGAGGCAGTCGAACAACCTTGTGAGACACAATTCCTGTAATTATTCCAGACCTTATGCCATGTACACGTATTTTAAAGTATATGATTTTTTATTTATTTTAAAGTATATGATATTTAGGAAATCTGTACACCCGTCAACAGTTAGCGTATGCCGGCCTCTGGAAAAGTTGCCGTCGCTCCTATCACAGCATATACAAAAACAATCAGCAGGCTAACGCTCATATGTCATCAGCGGCCATCATGGGCCTTTTCATTAGAATCTCAGAACATGTTTATATGTTTATAAAACATGTGTATATTATGTATAAAACATGTTCACCATGTGCAACTTTGTTTCGAATATAAGCCGCAGAGTGTTTAATTAATATATGACGTCACACAGTCTGGAATTAAGTTGACAGCAGCATTATTTGCCAGAATGCCTAAATAGCACATGCCCACATCTGCTGTAGTTGTTTACGCTTAGTTTTGTGGTTATGTTTTTTTGTGTTTCCTTTGTTTATTTACATTATTTTAAGAAAATTGAACCAGGATTATCTAATGGCCGAGTGCACCGTACGTGTTAATCCTGGATTATCTTTAAACCAGACTTATTTTGACACATATACAAATATGTCAAAATAAGTCAGGCTTAAACATAATCCAGGATTAACAAGTACGGTGCACTCGGCCATAAAGGAAGTGCATAAAAGTCGATTTTAGATTTTAGATTTAAAAGTCATATTTAGATTATTTATCAGTAAAGTCAAGTGTCAACAAAGCAATTTCAACGTTAACTGTCAAAAAGCAGGGAACGAGTTTTGAAATATAGTACTAATACAATACACCATTGTGTCATGTCGTTGATTGAATTCAATCAACGGTCATGTTCAAGGTCGTAGGCTCTGTGACATCACGAAGCATGCGCTTTATTTCCGCAATTAATTCTACGTTGCCCTATGTGAATGATACTGGTAACGCATAATTACGGTAGAATTAATATGCGGGCGCAAAATAAGAATCATTAGTACCATTCACATAGCAACGTAAACGTAGAATTATTCTCAGCAGCGCATGCGCACTGACGAGATCCAGAAAAAACATTTATATATTTTTACGTTTTATATAGGTGTCTTAATAGGCCTAGACATTGCAATGGTCTATGGTGACAGGTTAACTTGGTTAACATATTTGCATGCAAATGTGTCAAAATAAGTCAGGCTTAAACATAATCCAGGATTAACACGTACGGTGCACTCGGCCATAAGTCATTCACAAAACATTCCAGAACTTCTATCGTACACGATGATAACGCGAGCAGAGTGAAGATAGGTGGAAGTCAGTGAACATAGAGCATAATATGATCGTTGTTTATGGCTCTTTGCATCGTAGATGTTTTGTGGTGTGTGGTGTTTTGTGCTGTCAAGAGTGTCAAGTGTCAAATCCTCCACAAAAAGATTGAGATTTAGTATAAATAAATAATAATTATTCTTAGTTTTAAAATATCGTATTTAACATAATGGGTATATGCGCCTGTTTCGAAAATTTGAGCATGCCACCATGCTTGTGGTTTGAAGGTGGCGACAAGAGAAATGCGTATGCATCTATGCTTGCAGGATTTTTAGTAAGTTCATTAGTCATAAATATACATACATTTTCACAATAGGTAGCAATATATTGAATATATTTATTAGTGTAGTTATATTTTCAAGATACGGACAGATACTATAATAATACAAGCAGTGTTAAGTAATGAAGAGATAAAGTGAATGTCTTCAGCAGATAGGTACATCGATACCGACATCAGAAATCATAATAAAAATATGTCCTTTATGTAATTTATATTTTATATATTTTAAAACTATTACGTCTCCATGTTAGTTGAGATCAGTCATGTGAAGTTGTGTCAAAATACGAAGACAAACATTGGACTGATAGGAATATACACTGTGACTGTCTTAAGATTCAACAAAAAATAAAGTTTTATTATTATTATTATATCTTCTGCCTCGCTAACACCTAGCACCCACATTGTAACGTAGCATTTGATGCACCCGACTCGAAACAGCTATACCTACCTACCCGTCTTTCATTTCTTAATCTGTTTATCTTTCGCATATTCATCCAACTATTGAAACAGTGATCTTGCCAAAACAACTAATTATATTCTTTTAAAGTTCTTTGCAGGTTGGTGGATAATAATTGATGCTTCAAGTGTTCATCAAAATGTCCTAGCCGGCTATCATATGTGCGGTGTAATTGGCACATTATCTTTAGTTATGGTTAACTCCATTTCCAATGCTCAGGTAAATTGGTATTAATAATTTTTTTTTAAGATTTAATTTTTACATAAAATTATATTTTAAGCTAAACTAAAATTTTGTAATTAAGGAGTTTCTTCGTCCAAACGGGGGTTATGAAAAAAATTTGAAATTTTGCAGGATTATTCGTTAGTGTATTATACACCCATCAAATATTTTTGATCTCATGTACATCGTTTGGTCTTTAGGTTAAGTCTTTATACATGGAGGCAGGCTTATGAGAGTTCACTCAGCTAATGGGCTTATTTAGCATATTTTTTTATTGCAGAATCTGAAAGTGCGTGCATTGTTTAGTCGATATGCAAAAAATTTGAATTTTCTGTAACCGCATTCATAGGTAAAGATGAAGCTCTATGAAACACACGCGGCAAGAACAGTCGCGCCGGTGACCTTGGACAGGTGTCATTGCGACCTTGGACAGCGCCAAGCAGGTGTCTGTCTCTATTCTATATGTGACAGTCGGCTACTACAGTGACTATCGTTTAATGATTCAGTTTTAAAAATTAATATTTAAGAATGTGCCAAAAAAGGAAAGTGATAACAATGTTACCTATCGATATTTCTAAAACATCAATTCTGTTATATACCTCGTCATTTTATTTGTAATATGGATTTTTCCTGTAACTCAAAACCTATAGGTCATACAAAACTGCCTTTAGTCTCTAAATGAAGGAAATTTTAACGGATTGAAAAAAGCCGAGATAATTTTTTTACATAGGATCCATTACTGGATAGGGGTGGAACCTTTGATGTAACTGTAACATTCGGAGTAGTTTCCACAAACACCAAAACACTTTCACTTCGCTCGACGCACGTTTCGCTCGTCACACTCTTTTGATAAAGAAGAACTTGACCTAAACAAGGGTTTAAACTTTGCTATAGCCCCTTCTGATAAGATTTTGGATGATGTCGTGGCAGGGATTGAAAGTTCAATTCAATATCTGCCTGATTCATCCAAGGGTCTCGTCAGAGTGGCTTGTAGGAACCAAATTACTAAAAATATAATGACTAACGTAGGCAATAGAAAGTCATGCTCAAAGAATCCTAGAAAGACTATCAAAAGATTGCGCGAAAAAGACTGTTTTTATTTAAAAGCAGATAAAGGTAATAAGGTTGTTATTTTAGATAAAGAGGACTATTATGAATGGGTAAACAACCTAATTAGTAATGGTCCTTATAAAGAACTTAGTAGAAACCCTTTACCAAGAATGACCACTGAAATGAAAAATGTCCTCAAATCATGTAACAACCTTATTACTCCAACTGTTAAGAATGGGTTACGTGTGTCTAACCCTATTGTACCTAGATTGTATTGTCTACCAAAAATTCATAAGCCAGGGAAGTCGGTGCGTCCAATAGTATCGTCTATTGGATCTCCGACTTACCACTTATCAAAATGGTTGATTAAGGAATTTGAAAGTTTGCCCATTGCACAGCCTAGTTTTTCAGTTAAAAATTCGAATGATTTCATTAATAAGGTCAAGAATATTCAATTGCAAGAGGGTGAAATTTTGATTTCCTTTGATGTTTGTTCATTATTTCCTAGTGTACCAATTCCGCAGACCTTGGACTATCTTGAGGATTTACTCGAATTAAGCAACTATAGAAGAGAAGTAATAGAAGAATATATAAACCTTACAAAACTTTGTATGAAACAAAATTGCTTCCGTTTCAATGACAAGTTTTATGAACAACATGAAGGAACCGCAATGGGTAACTGTTTATCGCCTTTCATTGCTCATGTCTTCATGAGTCGTTTTGAAACTGAAGCAAAAGAAGAATTCGAGTATTTTCCTAGGATTTGGCTTAGGTATGTGGATGACATTTTTGCCGTGTTTGACACTAAGATTGCGGATGTAGAAAACTTCATTTCCAAATTAAATAGTCGTTTCACTTCTGTAAAGTTTACATATGAACTAGGAAGTAATGGAAAACTTTCATTTTTAGATGTATTAGTAATTAAAAATAGTGATAATAGGTTAGAATTTGATATATATAGAAAAGATACCAGTACGATCAGATATATCCCTAATGACTCTCACCACTGCTATCAACATAAAATGGCAAGTTTCAATTTTCTTGTCCATCGTTTACTAAGTTTCCCTCTCAGTAATGAGAGATTTGAAAAAGAAAAAGTATTAATTAAAGATATAGCTGTGAGTAATGGTTATCCTAGAGATATAATTGAAAAACTAATTAGGAAGCGTAAATTTAACGACACACTTCGTAATTCTACGACCTTTCAAAAGGACATAGAGGCTCCAAAATATGTATCCATCCCGTACGAACCCCGGTTTACTCATGGTTTGAGTAAGGTTTTCAAAAACGTGGGTATAACAGCGATTCATTCGTCGAGCAACAAATTACAACAACTTTTAGACAATCCAAAGGATAAAATTGTTCCAAATGAAAGGTCTGGGATTTACGAAATTAGTTGTAATGATTGTGATCGAAAATATATTGGACAAAAGAGACGGTCAATTAACACCAGATTTAAGGAACATATGGCTCATCTAAAATATGGAAGAACAGATAAGTCTAGTGTTGCACAACATGCTTTTGACAACAATCATAGAATAGATATTAGTAATTTAAGATTAGTTAGAAATGTGACCAATAATAGACAGTTGGATGCATTTGAGAGCATAGAAATTGTAAAGTGTAATAGTAGTATGAATAGCGACAAGGGACCTATCCCGTATAGCCCGCTTTACGCGTTGCTTAGCAACCGATGATTGAAGCGTGATTAGTCACGCGTAAATTTGACGGTGATATCATACCGTAGCCCGCTTTACGCGTTGCTTAGCAACCGATCATTGAAGCGTGATTAGTCACGCGTAAATTTCACGGTGATATCATTAGTGACGTCACCGGAAAAATAGTATAAATATGGTAGATTTTGTAATTTAAGATTAGTTTTAATCGTCTCCGGATGATGCCAACTTGGTTGGCGAAACGCGCGTCGAGCGAAGTGAAAGTGTTTTGGTGTTTGTGGAAACTACTCCGAGTGTTATAGGATCCATTATTTACGAATTATAACCCAATCACTAAAAAAAAGTCCAAAAATGTCGTGTTTTTTTCCCCCATCACGCAGAGAGCACAAGTGTTTCGAAGCTGCAAACTTGGTTTTATGCAGCTGATATGAATCCTAACAATATATCAAAAAATCAGAATTACTGGATTTTTTGCGAACTAGAATGTATTATATGACTGGCCTATTATTAAATTAGAGTAAATATTTAAATGTTATCATCCTATTATTGACTGACTATGAAATAGTGTAATATAGAAATTTTTTATGTGATTTTCATTAACAAAATTGTTTACATCTCTTAAATCAAAGATGGCGTAAAGTCTTATTAGCCATGGTGATTTATGGAAAAGAAATATTAGACCATTGAAGAATTTCAAGAATTTATGGAAAATTGCATTATTAAAACAAACTATTTTCTTTCTAAAGAATGTTTTATTATTATTTATTGTAGTATTTCCAGTTGTGCATATAATACTTTGTAATATTTCAAAATCAACACATTTTCTATATTACATCTACTTTAGTAGGGGTGGGTGTCAGAGGTTTTGATTTGGACTTTGGATGGAACCCGCTGAAATAGGACTTAAATGAAAGATCTTAACGTATATAGTAAGCCAGTAAAAAAGTTACAATAAGTGAGATACGCATCATGGTTTTTTATTTCAAAATAATTTTGAAAACGGCATTTTTTTCACTTTTCTCTCAATAATGGAAAAAGTAATTATTTTAGAGCAAAAAGTTTGAAATAAAAGTTGTTCAGCAGATGTTTTACATAATGATTTTAATATGACGACCTATTGCAACACTATTATGTTGAAAATTCGGATCGCTCCACAGCCTGTCGCAGCGTACCGATCTTGACGACAATTATTGCAATCGGTAGGTAATAACAGTATCTTTCATCATGCCAATGTTCATAATTTTTCATAATCAAATTAAATTTTTTTTTTACGAAAATCCCATAAGGACCGTTATTTTGGCAATTTTTAACTTAGAGATGTGCAACAAGATATGAGACATTCTTTTTAACGCATAGTAGCCGTTCTACTTAACCTATACATTCGAAACTTCGCTTGTAATAAGTAGAAAGATTAAGCTATACGCTAAATTTTTTGCATAGCGAATCGAGCAATTTTTCTTAAAGAAATCGTTAATGTAGGGCTTAAACGTGCTGCCAGGTGGTCGTTCAGCTGCCTCAGTCAGCCGATAGTGTTGCTTACTTTACGCTCAATTAAGCTTATAACCTACAAGTTTCCATTTTAACATGGAAATACGAAGTTTATGATTATTTGTCGTGTTTTTTCGTAGAATAACGTTCAGTTGAAAACATGGTGTCGCCCGGTTGTAAATGAATTCACAAATGTTTCCAATTTACTATTATTTACTGAAAAGAGACATTAAAAATATATACAGTGTTACAAAATACAAAAAACTATAGTAGTCTGTTTTTTTGTTGTTGCCGGTGTTTGTTCCTCTTCTTCTACTTCTTCCTCTACGGTGTCGCTTTTTACAGAATACATTATATCATCTTCTTCCTCCTGTACATGTTCTATATGATCACTGATTTCCAATATATTTGGTATGATATCCTGAATGTATTGTCCTGCATTTTATATCCGCGTTAGCAAAAAAAATTATGGCTGTTTCGTCAATGTTCGAGCAGTTTTTGCAGTCACAGTTCTTGCAGAATGAAGAGGAAGTAACTCCGATAAGAGCATAATTTAGTTTGGCAACCTTTCTAACATTTGCAAAAAATCATATTTTATTATGCCAAGTGCCATTACTGTTCGAAACTTTTCTCTCTAAAATCATTACTTTTTCCATTATTGAGAGAAAGGTGAAAAAAGTGCCGTTTGCAAAATTATTTTACACAATAAAAAACCATGACGTGTATCTCGCTCATTGTAATTTTTTGAATGTCTTACTATATACGTTAAGATCTTTCATTTAAGCCCTATTTCAGCGGGTTCCGTCCAAAGTCCAAATTCAAGATGTATTTTTTCTCTGACACCCACCCTTACTACATAGGATGTACACGAGTGTACAGTATTCATACAGTCATATATTTTTATTTAACTAAAATGTTCTAACAGATGCGAGGTGATGCTTATGAAGGAGGATGTATGGGACCACGTGGTGCACGGATATGGCTCTTTCTAGGTTTTGTGATGGGTTTTGCATCTGTCATAGCATCTTGTTGGATATTATTTGCCGACTTCATGAAAGAAGGTACTGTATATTTGTTTTAACGATTCTTACTAGTAATATTAAATTAAGACAGGGATATACTTGTTTCTTTACTATATTTATTTATTTTTAGAGGGTTTATCTTGGGATGGTAGCAATAAAACGACTGATTATATTACTTAACGTTTCGGTCCCTTTTGTGGGGCTTTTTCACAAGACAAGTACTTTATTTATGACATATTTGACAGAGGCAAAAATGACAGTTTTAATTAATTTAATTTAATAAGGTTACTAGACTGTTCGATTAGTATCATAGGGAAGAACAGTCAAGAAACCCTACGAACTTAGGCTATATTACATTTCATTATTATTCGAATTTTAGTTATGTTAAGTCAGGTGCTATGTTAGAACGTAATCAGTGGACTGTTACCTTTAAATGTTCCACGGATGTCTACCAGTGGCGGCTTGTGGATATTTTAGTCGAGTGGGCACAGAAGTACGATAGGGGTCCAGAATCAATAAAAGGTGCCGTAGGCGTGTTTTTATAAGCTCAAGGTCAAATGCCTTAAATGCAAAGTTAGATTTCCAAGGGGTAGTCCATGGTTTGAGAAAATTTATATTTTGTTAGCGTTTTTAACTTGGATATTGCAATGACATTTTGGAAATGATATTTCGACGCTTCATGTTTTTTGACGCTCGTTGACAAATTTTTGTAACTCAAAATATCCCTGATAAACCCAAACATTCTGCCTCAAATTAGACAAAAGTAGACATGGCCAACAAAATAATGTATTTTTAAAAATACTACCCCACAACCACTTGTGAGTCTCTGGAATCTGGAATATGTCCGGAGTGCGGATCGAGATCCGCTGCACTTAGGCCCCATTGGGCCCCTTGTGCTTCCTCCGTGAGGGAAATGTCTCCCTAGGTCATCGACCAGCCCAATGTTGTACAAAAGGTGATGATGTTGCCCAGGGGCATTTCCCTCAAATTGGCCATAGAAGGCCAACGTTCCCCCAATATGGATTCTCTGGTCGATGACACGGCAGGACATTCGCAAAGTACATGCTCGATCGTTTCATCTTCTTGTTCACATCCTCTGCAGATGGGTGTGTCACTTTGTCTCATGTTATAGAGGTGTTTCCTTACCCGGCAGTGTCCGGTTAGGATTCGTGTAACAAATCGCAGTTTACCCCTGGACATTGCCAGATAGTTCCTCGCCGTCTCTTCGCTGGGATATCTCAAGAGATTTCTGGCCAGCTGACAGCTACTTGTTTCATCCCATAACGTCTTAAATTTTATGTGGGTGTTTTCCTTTATTAATTGAAGTTTCGCTGCAACTGGTAGCGTACTTGAAGGACCAGGCCCAAGGATACTCAGGTTGGCTGCCTTCTTGGCCAGTTTGTCAGCTTCTATATTGCCGTTGCATTGTGAGTGTCCTTTGACCCAGCATAGGCAGATGTTATTCATCTGACATGCTCTCACAAGTGCCTGGTGACATTCCCATGTTGATCCTTTGGTTATTTTATAATTTTTCAGGGCCAGTAGTGATTGTCTACTATCTGTGCAGATTCTTATTGTCTTGCCCGTTATTTCTCTGCGAGCAATCTCTTGTGCGGCTATGGTTATACCAGCGAATTCTGTTTGTACTACACTGGCATTTTTATCCATAGTCCAGCTGCATCGGAGTCGCAGATTCCTGGAATATATACCACAGCCTGCTCCATCCTTTTTCTTTGATCCGTCCGTGAAGACATAGTTTACACCTTCAACGCCGGCCTCGTCTTCACCAGTAGTGTGTATGGTGTAAGGTTTATCAAAGACAAGCCGAGGCGGAATACCATCTGCACATGCCTGTAAAAGGGGTATCTTTCTGACAGCCTCAGTCCACAGGCGGCTTCTGGTTTGGCCACAGCTTGCATTTGGTAGTATGCCAACAGATTTAAGGCGAGTCATGGTAGTCAGAGCCACTTCTTCTAGATGTAGGTCTAGTGGTGGGAGACACAGCATTATCTCCATTGCTCTCGTTGGTGTTGTTCGCATGGCTCCGGTTATGCTCAGACAGGCAACTCTTTGTACCTGGCCTAGCTTGAGTTTTGCTGTTATTTGTTGACTCTTGGGCCACCAGACAACAGCTCCATAGGCCAACATTGGTCTTATGATAGCAGTGTAAATCCACAGGACCACCCTGGGTTTCATTCCCCAGGTTTTCCCTACTGTCCTGCGACACTGCTCGTATGATATGTAGGCCTTATTTATTCTTTTTTCGAGGTGAAGATTCCAGTTTAATTTAGCATCGAAAGTTACCCCCAAGTATTTCACCTGTGGTGCAAAATTTAGTGCTGTGTTTAGGAGAACAGGGGCTCTCATTGGCTCCAGTTTTCTTTTCCTTGTAAAGAGTACCATTTCCGTCTTCCTGGGGTTGACGGATAGGGCATACTCCTCACACCAATTTTCGATTATTCTTAGGGCCATCTGCATTCTTTGACAGAGAGCTCCTTCGAATTTTCCATTAAGCAGTATCGTTAAGTCATCTGCGTATGCAATTGTGTAGAATCCTTCCACGTTGAGGTGGTTTAGGAGGCTGTCAAGAACCAGATTCCATAGCAGTGGTGATAAAACACCTCCCTGCGGACAGCCTTTCGCAACCAGTCCTCTTATGTTGGATATCCAGCTGCTCACAGTATTAGGAACGTTCCTATGTGTTAGGGCCGCTGTGATTTTAGGAAAGGTGGTCTTGTCAAACGCACCCTCTATATCTATGAAGACACCCAGGGTGGATTCCTTATGATCCAGGGATTTCTCAATCCGACTTGCTACCACATGGAGGGCAGTATCGGTGGATTTTCCTGGCGTGTATGCATGTTGGTTGGGGTGCACCGGATTGTTAGTCAATGTTACATCCCTCAGATATCGCTCACATAGCTTCTCCATTGTCTTCAGTAGAAATGAAGTTATACTAATAGGACGGTATGCTTTGGGGGTGGAGTAGTCCATCCTCCCTGCTTTTGGTATGAACAATACTTTTACTTCTCTCCATGTCATTGGGATATAGAGGTGTGCTAAGCACATCCTAAACATCCCAACCAGGTGCGGCAGTAGTTTATCCAGGCCCCACTGAAGTAGTGCTGGATATATACCGTCGATGCCCGGCGATTTGAATGGGGAGAAGCTCTGTATTGCCCATTTGATTCTGTCTTCACTTACAATTTGGTTGGCGGTTTGCTAGTCCGAATTTGTTGGTTGGGTGTCGACTTCATTTGGCCATTCCCTACTATCTGTTGTGACAGATTCAGGGAAGTGAGTTTGCATGAGCAGCTCTAGGCTTTCGCAAAGGTGGTTGGTCTTGGTACCATCGTCCCTTTTCAATATACCTATATCATGGTTTTTGTCTTTGGTGAGGATTTTACATAGCCTGGCTGCCTGTGAGTAGTCTTCAATTTCCTCACAGTAGGCTCTCCACGCTTTTCTTTGTTTTTGTCTAACTAGTTTTTTAAACTCCCTCTCACTTGTGAGTCTCATACCAACAAATGTGAAGATGATTCACCATTTTTCGTATCCGTTAAAATTTTTGGTAAAGGCCGGCCCATCGAAATAATTTCTGAACATTTAGCGATATTGCGACGAGAGAACGGTGTTTCTAGAATACTGCAGACGAACTCATGTGGTACATCCATGGCTAATGAAATTTCTGAATATCTCTCCATAGTCCGTATAAACAAATAAATTAGATTTCTACACATATGCCTTTATTTTCAAATCAATTTTATAATTATTATTTCTTAAATTCCTGACCTGAGCTGCCGTACTTACTTAATTGTTATTTAAGGTCATTTACACCTGTTTTTGTTAATGATTAAAACCAATATTCAAATATTATTTACATTCACTATTAATGTTACTAGAACTAGAAAAACTAATTTTTCTTCCAACGCATTCCGTAATCGCATAAAAACTAAAAAGAAAATAAGCCGCAAACTTTACGACGTCCGCAGAAATCGAACTAATAAAAATAGAACAATAGGTCGGCCAGGGCGATGCGGGCTTAAAAGCCTGCCATACATCGCTATATAAAAACATACGTTCGGTTGGCTGACAAACGGCATGCGCTGTATGTATGGAGCTCTTGTGTGAACGGGGTCGGCCTTTTAGATTTGAGCCTATTAAGACGACTCGATGCTTTCTCTGACAATTTATTACAAAAATATGCTTTTTGCAGGCATTATTATGTCAATATATTTATATTGAACGATTTAGAGTATATCTTAAGTGTGTTCAACTTAAAGAAAAGTAGGTGCATGTTGTCACTTAAACCGTCTGACCAATGGAGAAATAATATTAGTCAGCGACTCACCCCACCTAGGTCGGAGAGCCAATACTTTTAGCAATCACGCGCTTGTTGTTTACCTCGTTAAAATAGACATTAGATATTTATTTTTTACATTATAGTTTCTGAAATTATTGGGTAGGTCCTGCCTACCCTCAACTCAAAAGCCGCTTCTGAAGTCAACATAAATCTTGTTTTAAAATCTACTAATATAAATAAATAGGAAACCAAACCGACAGGTCATGTATATTATTCTGACAATTCTCCAATATCAGTAGAATTACTGCAGATAGGAATCAGACTAGTTTAAATAATTATTATAGCTGCTATTATTTAGCTGTCATATTTTATTTTTAGGCAATCGTTGGTCTGGGGTCGCTCTTTTCTTACAAAATGCATTAATTTTTATTGCTTCCATTATATACAAATTTGGAAGATCTGAAGACTTATGGCAATAGTTCACTTATGGAGTACCAATGATTGTGAGAGATCTTCGTTAAGTGTAAGTTTAAGCAGTGTAAGAAATATAATGAACTATTAACCTAAAGAAAGAAGTACCTAAACAAATCAATGACTTTTTTGTTGCTGAAAGAAGACGTGTTTTGTTACATTAAAATCACTACTTCAAAAACACACTGTTTTTAAGTAGTTATTCTACATGATATGAAGCGTTTTATATTTTATGTTTTAATTACACAAACGTAAAATGCTTTTCATGAATTATCAAAATGTTCAGTAATAATAATTGTCACTTAACAAGTTTGTTGTGAATATATTTATAATGTAAGCATGAATTTAATTAGAATAAATTATAATTTATATTTTTTTCATTGTATTATTAAAACAGTATTTCACCCAATGAATGGAATAAAATTTGTATATTTTTTAGCTAATCTAATAAATTGTTTTTATCACTGTATGAAGGTGTTTTAAAGTTACATTTCTAGTTTCTAGAAGTTCTTGTATGCTTGAAGTAAACAAGGTATGTGAATGATTTTTCATGCACCCTCATTACTTTTCTGTCATGATCATGTGAAAACCAAATTCAAGCTAATAAATACTTCATTGATTTCAATGAAAAATTATGATTTTTTGTAATTCAATGTATATATCAATGTATATATTTAACTCAAGGTATAACTGTGTATAAATGTGTAACTCAATGTATATTATTTAACTAAAGTCCTGTTCAAAATTAACGCACCATTATAAATTTACTGAAATTTTGATGCTACTTTTTTCATAACCTGGAATCCGATGTCAATGATTTTTTTTGCATTGTTGCAAGTTTGTTTCTTGAGAATATCGCTATATTCTTGTTTTTGATGAAACATTAAATTTCGGTTTACCGGGCGTAATAAAATTAGTTTTTTTTCATAAATTTGTAACAAATCAAATTGTAACCCCATCTTTCCTTAATATTTTGTTTTTTTTATTTATTTTATTATCATCTCTATTATTAAAGGAGATATGCCACGTCGGCTTTTTCACTTGTATGTATGATTAATAATGTAAATTTAAAATGAAACAAGTTTATTCAATAATGAAAACAAAGAAAACGTGTTTTGTGAAACCTAATAACGTGTAACCCCGCCTCTGGATGGGATACTGCCTGCATTCGTCGTGGTAAACTTCTCATTAGCTATTGAATGCTTTCCTGAGAAATGTTTTCCCATTTCAAAAGAACAGCATTTTCGAATTCTTGAAGGTTCTGCGTTGCGGGTAAATGACGTCTAACCGATTTTTTATAGCATTTCAAAGATGCTCTATAGGATTCATGTCCAGGCTCCATGGTGGCTAGTCGATCACCTGAATATTGACCTGATTTAAATATTTCAAAACCGGCCGTGCGATATGAGGGCTAGCATTTTCTTGCATGAAAATAAACCGATTCCCTATAAACGGTGCAAAAGCTTTGAAAGGCATTATTATCTAATCTTGAACAATATTTTCCAAGTAAAATTGAGCATTCATTGACCATGGTACTAACCGAATTGAATTGGTATTGACTGTATGGGCATTTTAGAAAATTGCTCCCCAAAACATTCTAGACTCACCACAAAACGATTCCTTCCACACGATGATACAGGTAGTAAATCTTTCTCCAGGTCTACGCCGTACCCTTTCACGACCATCTTCTGAAGATTTCAAGCTTACCGTGGTCTCATTGGAGAACAAAATTTCTTTCCAGTCATCGACAGTCCAATTTGCGTGAAGTATAATAAACCTTAATGGTGCTACTTATGTGCTGCGGTAAGCAGTGGTCTAACTGCAGGCCTCCTACTAGCAAATCCTGCTTCCTTTAAACATCTTCTGACAGTGAGCGCCAAAATCATAACATTTTTTCGATATAGAAGTTTATTGCTAAGCTCCTTACTTGTGCTTTTTGTGTTCCTCAAAACATTTGGACAGAGAGAACGCTCATCCCTTGGACTCGTCAAATTATTTCTTCCCTGACCTTGTCTTCTAGAGTGTGATCCTGTTTCCCTGTATCTTCTAATCATACGACTAAGTGTGGAATGGTTAACATCCAACCGATTGGCCACATAATGCGTACTTCGTCCTTCTTCTACCAAAGTTAATGCTCTTACACAGTCATCATTCGTTAAATTGCGTGGTTGATTCATGTTTCTAAATTTTAAGGGTTTTAACTTTACTTATCTTTTGATACTAACAAAACTTTTCATTGCCAGAAAAGGTTTTGAAACTGTCAAACTTTAATCAATCATGACATAAGCCATCTACGATTTTTTATAATACTGCAGTAAATCTGTCAATAATAAGGTAACTTGATTTAAACATGACTGTATGCGATAGCAAGATGAGTAAAAACACATTGAGCTAAAATGCCGCGTATTTCCTTTATTAATAGAGGGACTAAAGTGAATCAAAAGCAAAATGTTACAGGAAAGATGGAGCTAAAATTTGATTATTTCAATTTTTGGGCTAGCCGGTAACTGGAAACTAAGTGATCAGAAACCTCGAAAACTCCTGAGTGAAGTTTTCCAGCTATTTTTGCCTAAAAATTCCATAATTAGCTATATATTCCAGTTTTTGGGCATATAATTGGCCAATTGACAGCCAGTAACTGTGGAAATGAAAACTCTGAGCAACCTCGAAAACCCCCAAGTGGAGTTTTCCAGCCATTTTTATCAATATTTAACAAAATTTCCAATTTTTCAATAATCAGAGGTCATCAAAGTTGGATAGTTTCTGCCAAAATTAGGTGCCTTGATTGATTCCATTTTGATTTAGAAATTTTTTTCAATTTTGATTTAGAACTTTTTTGAAATGAACCTAACTATTATTTCTATATTCTATTATGAAATAGTGTCTTACAATAACATTTTATATTTATCTGTCATAAAATTTGTATTGTTTAAATGAAATATTTCATTTGAAGTCATTTGGAAAAATTAGCATATCAATTCTTCGTGACCCGTGTATTTCACCTATTCTCTGCACAAGCATTAAAAAAATTTCTGTGGAAGGCGAGATATGAATTTAAATCGCCTATAACTGAAAAAGAGTGCATTTTTCTAAAACATTACAAGACAAAAAATGTTTATTTCTTTGCCCAATAACTTAGAAAATCTGTTTTCAAATATGTAGATTTTTTTACTTTGCAATTTCATTGTTAATAACAAATTACCTGCCACTCGGCATCTTTTTAGGGGAGCGGTGCGGTGAGTACTTTACGAGTTAATAATAACTCGAAAGCTAATAGAAATTCGTTTACAACTCATTTGACATTTTCAATAGAATATTTTATAAGGAACATTTTCTTACACTTACAAATTTGTTGTAGAATAGAACCAGCGCCGTGTCACTATTGGGGGTGAAAGATACCCCTCGGTGGTGGGAACTTTTGAGATCTTGACTTTGAAAATATTATTTGGTTATAATTTTTTTCTTCTTTGTTGCCATTTTTTTTACCGATTTCCATGTACTAAAATATGAGAATTTGTTCAAAGTATGAAAATACCCTAATAAATTTGTGAAGAAAAGTATTGACAAGTAGTGAAAATAATTATGTGGCATATTTTCTAGATTTCTGGGGTAAAAAATCTTTAACTTTTTGTTATTTGAAAAAATATTTTTATATCAAGTGGGTTAGGGTGAATGGGTAAAAATTGCCTTCCTTTTCAAAATAAAAAAGTGTGTGGCATTTTATTTTTCGGATATTTTTGAGTCCTGATTATAGCATTATGCATTATGATATGTTTTGTTAAATTTTCTCCCAGTGCCAGTCGGGAATATGTCCGATATATATTTCTCTATTTCTTGTGCGATATGTGTGAACATCATTATTTCTAAGTTGTGCTTCATTTTCTTTAATGAATATTGCTACATAGTTGGTAAATGTGGAGCTAGGTAAGGTAAGTATTTAAAAATTTTTGAACCTTTTTTTTGGATTGAAATGGTCTATTGAAATATGCAGAATCAGAATTCCCCCAGAAGGTATTGTAATTGAGATTGTACTAATCCATAATAAATAGTTATTAGTGTCTGTTCCAACAGTGTTTATTAGATTTCTTATTATATAGCAGATACTGCCTAATTTTGAACAAACTGCATTTATATGTGTTTCCCATGTAAGTTTATGATTTAGGGTCACCCCCAAGAACATTGTTGTTTTTGTATTAGGTATGGATTCATTTTGGATTTTTAGGTATAAAAGTCGTAAAATCAATTTAATCCTAAAATCCTTTTAATTTAGTTTACCTGAATTAAATGGCCTATCATCCAGGAGATGTATATCCATGGACTTTTTATTTTGCCTATTGGCTGCTCAAATTTCTCTGGAGGTCGTGGATAAGTGGATTAGATGGTTAGATAGAGGCTCTTATAGCACTTAGATACCCTTAGATATATCACCTCAGAAAAATCACAGCTTGATAATTACTGACTTGATCTATTTCTACTTTTAATTTATATTTAAAAAATAAATATTTGGAGGCCAGATCAGCAGTACTAGAGGAGTACGACAGACCGCAGAAATTACTAGACAATAATTACCAGCTCTAACCTCGGTGAATACGATTTGTACCTAGAGAGATAAAAGAAATGTATTTTTAAAACAATATATTAACAAATAAATGGTACCAGTGGATGGTTTACAGGATTACTTATACTAATTAAAATTGACAATTAACAAGCCTGAAGGGCGTTGAAATGACTCTAATGTTTAAAAGTAGCATAAAGGGCTCTAAATTAAAACAATAAAAATAATCACTCTTGACGCCAAGTCAAGCCGAAAAATTTTAACATTTACAGTGAAGGGAATAGTAAACCTTGGTAAAATTGAAATATTATGTAAGACCTGGTAATTCCTGTGGGCAATAATGGTAATTCCTGTGGGCAATAAAAATATACAAGATATAGGTACCTTTCCTAGCAGTCTATTGAGATCCCCTAGTGGAATTGTTACTGCAAGAAGAGGAGATATCTTCCAGTCTGGCGTTCAGGAATTCAAGCAATTATGGTCTGCTCAGCTTAATCACCAGAGGAATTGGTTCTCGGTCATCGCATCAAATTATAGAAGGAAAAATTACCAGTATCAGGTTTATCTTTACAATAAATTTGGAAGTAAAAATATGTATAAATTTCCGCTTGAGCAAGATATCAAGAGCAAAATTTATAACTAAAGTGAAGTTTATAAAAATAATTAAATTAATAGTGCAAAAAAATTAGCTTTAATTAGATATTAAATCCAACTAAAAAGAAAAATATAGGCCAAATGGCGAATAGCTACTCAATTATTCAAGTACTTAGATCGATAGACAAATTATTCATTCAATCTCTGGAGATGAAAGTGAAATATCAAAAGATATATTTATATATGCAATATATAGATAATACTATAATATTAAAACTATTGAAAGTAATTGTGATTTCAAATTCCCAAAAATTGAAGATATACTTTTATAAAATTACAGTAAAAATATTTGTATTTGCAAATGCAAATAATTCTTTCAGAAAACAGAAATACATATTTCGAATAAAACGGAAATATAAAATACCTAAAATATACACTAATTAATTACCTACGTAAAAATAGTAAAAATACATAGTTTACGTTTTAGACCCGGTTTTAGTGGTGTTTATATTAAGGTGACTTGAGCAAGGTACTAAGCTCAAGCTCAAGCTCAGATTGTGCAACCGGGTTTTAGATATAAAATCATAGGCATATTATTCACTATCTATGTATTCGTGTTTTTCTGCCTCTCTTTTTTTAATCCTTTTATATATTTTTAAAGAACTTTTTTATTCGATATTTTAGGATTATCAGCATACGCTGGAGCTAGTCTTGCTATTTCTATATTTTTTCACTCTACCCAAGTTGCCTTCAGACTAAAGGTAGCAGCCTTTCGATGGACGCGACCAATGCGGTCATGCGTCAGGTCGTATGTGTACCCTTTAATGTATTTAGTGTATTATAAAGATCCGCTTTAAAGGCATGATACAAGGACCTTGTATCATGCTTTAAAGGTAACCGGCCGGCCGCGACGTGTACGACAGAGACGACCAACGCGGCCATACGGCTCAACTGCTCTAGGAGCAGTTAGGTCGTGTTCGCCGTAGTGGCCGCATCCTAAAAAGTTAACTTACCTATGCGTTTTTGTGACGAAAAATGGCTCGGTTTTCAAGTGAAGACGAGGAGAAACTGATTGAATTTGTGGCTAAGAAATGTCTTTCAATCAGAATGTTGTATGAACCTTCGCGTACACGTGATTTGTATAGTTCCTTAATTGCTCTCCTATTTTTTCTAGTCACCAATAAGTGACGTAGAATGAAATCATCTTGTTTCTCCTCCAGTAATAACTGGCAATAAATATCTCGATGTTTTAGAACTCATTTCTCAATACACCTCTATACCCTGGTTCCGAAATAGTGTGGAGTGATTCATACATAATATCACACCACCATCACAATTGAACGGTCTGCCTATTTGCAATGGATCACAGAATTTCTTAGTGTGAAAATTTGTGCACACTCTATAGAAGTAGTGGGCAGAACTCATTAGTAACCGGGTCTACCGCTCTCATTGGTGAGTTTTAGGCGGTTCTAAATTAGATTAAATTTCATTAGTCAGAGGTAAAGACGCGAGATTTCCTTGGATATATTGATGCATGCGCTGTTTCATGCATGTATGTTTTGGAGCGACAGTGGCGTTTCATCGTGTCTTATGTAATTATAATATTCTGTTATACGCGAGTGTTTAGTGTTGTATGCGATGGAAGCGACGAATGCGAGTAGTAGTGGTTCTAAAACCAATAATTCCAATCATAAGCGACCGAATTTGACAGGAGGAGAACTGAAAATGATCAAAAATGTATACGAAGGAATATTCTTAAGATAATAAAAAAAACCATCACAAGTACATTTAAAAACAATGTTAGTAACTTGGATATTTTATATAATTTTTTTTCTTCTGCTCCTTCTAAAATGATACGCCTCTGGAATTTCGTTCCCTTCGCACCTCATCTCCCTGAGTTGTCCATATGCTGGTGATGAATCACTCCACACTATTTCGGAACCAGGGTATAGCAAACATCACAAAACAACTAAATGAACCAAAATCATAGATCGTGAAGGTCGTGCCGCACCGAGCTGCAACTCTTGGAAAGGGGGTAAATACAAAGACATCTACGATGTCTTAGCATCCGCGATGTCTTAGCCTGCACCTATTTCTATTATTTTTAAATGTAAACTCAGAACAACACCGAGATAACTTTAAAAAACAAAACATTTAAAAATTGTCATTCTTATTTTCAGTGAAACAGTCAGATATATTTGTCAGTATAACACTAGGACAACTAAGACAACTTAAAAAATACGGACATGTGTAAAAAATGTATCTTCATATGTGGCAAAATAGTAGGATATCTTAAAATATCACACTGTTTCACAAAAAAATTAGTTAATATAATACATCATCACATAAAGGAAATACTAAGACTTTTAAACATAGGTATGTTATTATTAACTGAAACAGTTGTAAATTAATGTATATTCCAATACCAAGATAATGTGATAATGCTCAGTAAATATTAATTTGAAATATTTGACTGTAGTCCCAGAAAGAGCATTTTTTAAAGATCATTATCGTAATCGTATCGTTATAAGATAACTGAAATTTGCCATTTTTTAAGTTGTTCTAGCACAGCGAAATGTCTATTGTTTTTTCTGGTGTTTATTATAAAACGAAGCCTATATATTTTGTTTGTTTTCCTATAATGCATTGTTTTTGTTAAACAAATATTTGTAATGTGACTTGGGGGCCCAAATAATTTTTCTGCACAAAGGCCCTATAGGCATCCTTGCTCCGCCACTGATTATGCTTATTTATGTGTATTTAGTTTTTGAAGGTAGGTACCTACCATATATTATGCACATCGCTCATCACACATCAATTTTTAAATATCCACATCTGTACGGTATACTGCATATAAAAATATCAGTTAAGATAGATACCTAAGTACCTATTTATTTACTTGTTCAAAGGTATAATTATCCGAGGTGATAAAATAATGAAATGTATACACCTATGGTCGTTCAATCCACGCTATGGTAGTGTATTTATTTAAATACATATACGCTCCTATATACTCCATTGTCTTGACGGTTGTCTATATCGTTTGTCTAAAATTAAATATGTCCTCATTAAAGTAAGATGATATTCAGTAAATGTCGTAAATGATGACTGCAGTAAACATTTCAAGGACTTATCTTTAATAAAAACGCTAATACATTAATGAAATAGTCAGCATCAAAATACCAGACGAACTATAATTTAACAATTTGGTTCAGTATAATTAAGTAAACAGTGTTCGACTTTATTGATAATCAGTGAAATGTGCGCAAAACCTGTTACCTAGAACACACGCAGGTTTATAGTTTTTGATAAGAACTTGTTTTATTAAGAATCACAGCTCATATTTGTTTTAATTTTATCTTGTAGCTTGTAGGTAATAATACAATGCTTATCTTTTAACTTTTGACTTCATTAAACATATCTGGTAGGTATTCGCTCGTCTTTTAACGAGAAAATGACACCTCTCGTTTTGTTATTGTCAGTGTTTACATTTGTGTATTATGTCCATGGTACTATTAATTTAACATATATACTCAAACGAGATACAAACAAAACGCAGCCGAGCTGTATAGCAGAAGAATTTGAAAGGTATGATGCCGTTGGGTGGGTGTATCCAATACCTACTAGTGGCCAATGGATTCCAAATATTAGTAAGTACCTACCAATTGTGTATTTATTTATATCCATATACCTACCAATGACCCCATTTGCTTATTGCTTTACATAATATAACAAATTACATGCGATTTATTTACCTCTTACTTTCGGCAAAATTTTCTGAAAATTTGATATGATGCAGTTTTCGACGTCCTGATTAAAAGTTCTCATGGGCATAACTTAATCCTATAACCAGTTTGTGAGCTGTGTCGTCAAAAGTGACTTTTTTTTACTAATATATAATTTTTTAAACATATTTGTCTATATTTCCTTTATCAGGACATTTAAATTAAAACTTTCTGTTCTGGGTTGTAGGCTTTATGGCGTCTTCTTAAAATGTGGCACAAAAGTTTGAACAGGGTCTTACACAGAATATCCAGTGGCAGCAAATAAATGTCAATTTAGAAAAAATCGCAAATAGGTAACTAAATTCGACCAATAGGGACATTCCCATTTTACTTATTCCTTAAAAATGTTCTACCATACTGAAAAATAAGATATGCAAAAAATAACGTCTTAATTCCCAATAATAAATTTGTTATAAATTCTTAAAGTCTCGGGCATGAGCTTTTCAAACAGGTTCAAAGTCGTGACGCCACAGCCTACAACTTACAAACCACGAGGAGACCGATTCGGTCGGCTACGGGAGATCCCAGCACACGACCGCTTGATTTCATAGTTCATTCGGCCGCTTTCCGGCACAACGCCTTCCGAATATTGTAGGCTGTGACGTCATAGCTCGTATCATGCCGCTTCAATTTTATCACTGTTTAGATACTTCAGAATTATCGCGCGGAATTAGAAATCTTGTTTTTTGGGAAGTACACGATTTATTACCACGTTACGCTATGGCTTTTAGTATTATTTTTATATTTAAAATTTTAGTCATGTTTCCTATTGTGTAGAATAAAAAACCAACGGCTAGTTTTTAATATGTTATTATCAAAAGCAAACTAAATAATTCCTACTACAGTTTTGAATCGAAAATATTATAGCGAATATTCATTTTGTGCCGGGCGGTCTGCTTGTGTTATCGTTAGAATATTTGACTTTAGAACTAAACTACTCGATATACTACTTCTTATATCTTGTGTGTGTATCTTGTAACAAGTATGTATCTTGTTTGTATCGTGAGTCAGTATATGTAATGTCAGAATATTGTATAATGGTATGAGATACTCAAGGCACCAAGAACAAATTCGTAATCCATCTACTGCCTTACTAGGTATAGTCTTGGATGTCAGAAAATGGTAGATTAGAATTAATAGTTTGGCTACTCTAATACCAGCAATGAATATTTTCCAACACTTTACTTTTTATAATTATATAGTACCATCGATTGTTGATTAATTCAGTGGCGACTCGTGGATATTTTAGTTGGGTATAGGCACAGAAGTACGATAGGGGCCCAAAATCAATAAAATGCGGCGCAGGCGATTATTTTTTAGCTCAAGGTCAAATGCCTTAAATGCAACGTTAGCTTTTCACGGAGTAATCCATGATTTAAAAAAACTTGTATTTTGTTACGGTTTTTCTTTTCAACTTGGATATTTTAATGCCATTTTGTGAATGATATTTCATGCTTCACGCTTCATGTTTTTTGACGCTCGTTGACAAATTTTTTAAATCAAAATATCTCTGAACTACTCATACATTCTCCCTCTAATTAAACGAAAATAATTTATTTTTTAAAATACTACCACACAACCACTCGCGTTTCTCAACAAATGTTAAAATATCTTGAAAATGACTGACCGTGTTTCTTATTCATTGACAGAAGATTAATTTTTGGTAAAGGCCGGCCCATCGAAATGTTGCGACGAGAGAATGGTGTTTCTAGTACCTATACTGCAGATGAAATCATGTGGTGCATCCATGGCTAACGAGGTTTCTAAATATCTCTCCGTAGTCCGTATAAACTAATAAATTGGATTTCAACACCTACGCTTATTTTCAAATCAATTTTATAATTTATTTCCCAAATTCCTGACCTGCGCTGCTGCACTTACTTAATTGTTATTTAAGTTCATTTACACCTGTTTCTGTTAAGGATTAAAACCAAACACCCGTCAATGTTCAAATATTATTATAGAGAATAAGAGTAAACAGTCAACTCACAGATGCTTTGTCAAATGTGAATTATTTAACTGCGCTTTCGTTAACTTGACATAGATACACGTTAACATACTATAAATGTAAACATAAGTCATAATATAACCAAATAACCGATACTGGCAAAATTTTCCTTGATCATTTGGCCTGGCGTCTTTGCCATACGATTGGTACGATTACGTGGGCGGTGGGCGGATCTGCCTCCGCTTTGGCGATTTTACAACGACAAACGAGACCATTCGTTGATGTTCGGTTGAACTCGCATAGTGTTATGACCCTGTATAAACTTTTATGCCACATTTTATGAAGACACTATAAAGAACCCAGAACAAAAAGTTTTAATTTAAATGTATTAATTAAGTAACTATACCTATGTGAAAAATATGTTTAAAAAAGTTATATCTTAGTAAAAAAAGTCAATTTTGACGACCCATAACTCAAGAAACTGGTTATGACCAGGATTGAGTTGTGCCCACGAGACTTTTAATCAGAAGGTCGAGAACTGCATCACATTTTTCTGAAAATTTTTTTCAGAAAATTTTGACGAAAGCCTTTTCCATAACAAATGTGCTTTCCTATCAATCTATGTAAATTGAATTATCGCAAAATAGTTTTTCGGGAAGTTATGCTGCAAAAAATGACAAAAAATTAAACGAAGATTTACAATTTTTAATAAAAATACCTTAATAATTATTACTGAATAGGGCTGGAACCTTTGATGTAACTATAACACTCTGAGTAGTTTCCACAAACACCAAAACACTTTCACTTCGTTCGACGCGCGTTTCGCCAACCAAGTTGGCATCATCCGGAGACGATTAAAACTAATCTTAAACTACAAAATCATACCAAAAACCAAAAACCAAAAACCATATTTATACTATTTTCATGGTGACGTCACTAATGATATCACCGTGAAATTTACGCGTGACTAATCACGCTTCAATCATCGGTTGCTAAGCAACGCGTAAAGCGGGCTATACGGATAGGTCCCTTGTCGCTATTCATACTACTATTACATTTTACAATTTCTATACTCTCAAATGCATCCAACTGTCTATTATTGGTCACATTTCTAACTAATCTTAAATTACTAATATCTATTCTATGATTGTTGTCAAAAGCATGTTGTGCAACACTAGACTTATCTGTTCTTCCATATTTTAGATGAGCCATATGCTCTTTAAATCTGGTGTTAATTGATCGTCTCGTTTGTCCAACATATTTTAGATCACAATCATTACAACTAATTCGTAAATCCCAGACCTTTCATTTGGAACAATTTTATCCTTTGGATTGTCTAAAAGTTGTTGTAATTTGTTACTCGACGAATGAATCGCTGTTATATTCACGTTTTTGAAGACCTTACTCAAACCACGAGTAAACCGGGGTTCGTACGGGATGGATACATATTTTGGAGTCTCTATATCCTTTTGAAAGGTCGTAGAATTATGAAGTGTGTCCTTAAATTTACGCTTCCTACGATATCAACAACTGTTATAATATCGCATCGTATGTTATATCGTATCGCAAAACTATTAAAATTAACATCAAATGTCAATTCTATTAAATAATTCGTTGTGCCTTTAATATAAAAAATAAAAAAATGCCTTTTTTTCAGCAACTAAATTTATCCCTTCAATAGAAAATGATTATAATTGTAAGTTTTCGAAAAACGATATTTGTAATAAAAAATGGACATTAAGAGACTGGCACATAGATGAAAATTCTATAAGAACTCGTAATTTTATTTCTGATCGACGATGGGAAGGTAAGGATGACTTTGTTACTATTTATATTATAAATTTTATTTCAAATTAATATTTTTATACAAGTAGGTACTGTTTTTGCCGGGAAGCTTGAGGGTCTGAATATCCCTCTATATTGAATATTGACTCATCTTCCTTAATGTACAGGTTCTAACTCAGGTCGGCGAGGTACGATATTGGGGAAAGAGGCCCTAGAGCTTCGGGGAAAAAGTTTATAAACAAATGGACCAAGAGAAATCACTGGAAATAATTTTCCAGTTCGTATTTCGACCGCAACGGGGCGCAATATACAGACCAAAAGAGAAAGTTGAATTTTTATGTTTTGATACATTTATGTTAAATTGCACAAAGATGTATAGCCGATTTCATTGTGCATAACTTTTGTTATTGACGTTTTGTTCTACTTCACAACGTAAAGGGCGGGGGAAGCCCCTAATGTCTGATCTGAAAAATACATTTTTTTGCAGGATTGGCTCATCAAAAGGCTATAGTGTTATACTTCGTTGGAGTAGCTACTTATGTAACCAGTTGGGAAAAGTACAATTTCGTGTAACGAGCGCTAGCGAGTTCCGCAAAAGGATGCAAGTTACACAAAATAGTATTTCCCAACGTGTTTCATACTGTGTTTCATACGTGTTTCATACGTGATATTTCTAATTTTCTCATTTTATGAGAAAAAAACTGAATTTTATACGATTAAAAATAATCCAGTGTAACGGTGTGACAGCTTGTCATTTTCATAGCTTGTCAGCTCTAAATAACCTACTATGTAATGAACTTTACACAACCAGTTGCGTAATATTTTACTTTTCGTAACTGGTTGTGAAAAGTAAGACCTTTCGTAACGTCGAAGGGCTTTGAAAAGTCTCACTTTACATATGTCAAAATTAGAAAATTGCTATTTATGTAACCAGTTGGGAAAAGTACTGTTTTGTGTAACGAGCAGATTTCTGCGGAACGACCGCTAGCGACTTTCTCTGGATTCACGATTTCATCCTCTTTGCCCGTGAGGGTCCTGGCAAGAGTTCTTCGTCAATTGCGTCCTCATATTCAGTGGTGGGAAGTTCTTGCAGACCAGTTCAGCATTCCTTTCCGGCATCCACATTTGCCACTACCACAATCCTTGGTGCAGCGGCAAGATGTCATTTTCAGTAGGACCCCCGGTGCTGCTGGATCTTCTGTTGTAATTGGCACTAAGATGTCTTCTAGATGTTTCCATTCCCACTCTTGAGGGGGCAGCTCATTGTAAACGACAGCCACAGAATTGTAAGATTGTTCCACAGCCGTCTTCACGATAAGGACGTCAGCATAATTGGTGGCCTGGAAAGTGTATCCCATTCCGCTGAAGCTTTGTATGTAGTAAAGGGATGAACTGAACAAAATCTTCTTGTTTCACAGGTATCGATGTGTTTTATGTCAAATTGATGTCAGCCGACCTCCTCAGACTGCATCGTCGCCTCTGTTCTTGTGACTTCGTACTGTTGGCTGAGTTTTCGTACCAGTGCTGCCAATCCGTATTTATTAAATTATCCTAACCCTATATTCGGATTATCCGAAATTATCCGCTTTGGCTACCAACTTAAAAGGTACACATTTGCATGCAAATGACCTTTTATAAATTTGGAAATATTTTTACACCGGCAGCATTTTTTAATCGAAAAATTTTTGACCAGTATACACCAGCATCAGAGTCTGTTAAATTGAGCTCTGCATAATTTAATAAAGCATCTTGACGCCATTCATTGTCAAGAGTCTGAGGATCGTCTATAATCTATTCAAGAACAGGGAATCTTTGAATAATCAACAGTAAAGATTTTTGCTTGTATTTGAGGGATTAATGATATTTAGAATGTCATAAATTGGATCTTTAAATGTAAAACGTTCCTTGATATTTTCTACTAAACAAATGTAGAATTCTTTAAAAAAAATCTACATCAGTTTTGTTTACATTCAAGTCATCTTTTAATGATTGTCTATGATAGGTTGTCTCTGGAGCTAGAGCCGATGTTGACAGATTGCACTGAAGTTAGGCGCACAGAACAGAAACAGAAATGAACAAATCGAAGCAACTTACGATACGAAAACTGAACCAAACCAACTCATTTCTGTTATCATATTTTAAGAACGAACAAATTCAGGTTGAAACTAATTAACCGTGACAGTCCCTCTTTGGGTAAGGCCTCATTTACAGCCCAAAATATCCGAAATTATCCTTTTTTAAATGATATCCGATTTGTATCCGCCACCTTGTCTGATTATCCGCATTTCGGATAATTATCCGCCAATTGGCTACACTTTCGTACCCATCAAATACCACAGTGCGACTCGTCTAGATAAGTACAACTATTTCCAGTGATTTCTCTTGGTGGATTTATTTATAAAAAAAATCCCGAAGCTCTAGGTCCTATACTTTGCCTAATACCGTACCTCGTCGACCTTAGTGGGACATCCTGTATTATACACATAGTTCTAAGCTAGTTACTGTTTCTCTTTATTGTTCTGAAAAATATAAAATAATATCGAAATGGCTAATTTTATGAAACTTGATGAAAGTCGACCTAAAATTTAACGTAGTACCCAAAATTGCAATAATATACAGGGTGTTCCGTTTAAAATAAACCAGTTGATGGCGACTCCGGTATAATCGAAAGTGTTCAGCTTCCAGCTAGTGTGAAATATTCTAATGGGTGATTTGTTTTTAGATCTACCAACATTATTCATATCCAATACTACGAAAGATTTTGAAAAAAGAATAGAAATTAACGATATATTTAGTACTGGGTTATCCATACGCGCAAATGGCATAATAGAACTGTTAATTTGTGCCGGATGGAATCCACAAAATTATCCTTGCTATTACCTGAATATTAACGGAAGTGAAATATACCTTAATAAATATTTAATATTGCCAACAAATATAAGCAACTTTAAATCTTCATATTTGGAATATTATAAGGTAAGTTTTCTCCAACAGACTAAAGACATTTTATATGGAGCTGAGGTCTTATTGGCGACGTTATTCATTTAGCCAGACAGACGGAGACAGACGTATGTTTACTACCCCCCATCGAGTTATGTGGAGAGACTACCATTCTTCATCGCTTATCGCATTAATATTTTAATATGATATTATTCATATCGAGTATCGAGGTAGACCAATAATGATTTTTATTCTAAAAGACTTAATGCTATGAAACTTCAAATCAAAATACATTGATAAAAGTTGGGGCCTATTCAACTCTGGCTCGTTTTGGAAGCATTTCGGGACTTACGTTTAAATATATAATTTTGTTTCCTTGTTTTCGATCATAAACATATGAATCTAGTTTAGGTGGAAACATCATTGGAAGATGTTTCCAAAATAAATATATAAAAGTATAAATATACACTTCTCCAAGAAATTAACCCACCACCAAAAAGTAAGAGTTAATTTTTGTCTCGACCTCTTGTTCGATTCCAATGACTTTTCTGTATGATAGTTTTTTTATGCGAGGATGTGAATGTTCTACCTATTGTTTTTTCAAAGAAATTTTCTGTTATATTTACATTACAGGGTGTAACAATTGCCACGTCTTTTTAGCCTTATCTTTGCTTAACATTCACTTTTTTTATTCAGTTTATTATCTTCATTAGTACCAGAAATACACAATTTTATAGCGTAACATAAGGGTAATATCGAAAAAAAAAATTCAATGGAAAATGGGCTTGGCATTCTCCAAATATTATATATTTGGTAACACTGTAAAGAACTAGGCCACCTCGCACCATCTGAATCACTGGCAGTGTGTGAGGAACAGGTGGCAGAATGGCAGATAGTAGTCGGGGTAACAAAACCATTATTTAGTGATTTTTTGGGTGGGTTCCGCGCCACCCAGAACTGATTATTGTGATTTTATGATGTATAATCCGTCCACTAATAGTTACTGAAGAAATATCTCAGATTACATTTAGTGCGTTGGAAAGTTTTATAATTACTGGAATATAAACACACTTGCGGCACAGAAACCAAATAAACCAACAAGCAACCAAAAACGCGGAACATGAAAACAAAGACCGACAAGAAACGACTGCCGCGACATCTTATCTACTCCGCTATGAAAAATGATAGCGTAGGAAGTAGGAACTTTTTTATTTGACCACAATAGCTATTTATGTAACCAGTTAGGAAAAGTACTATTTTGTGCAAGATTTCAGAAATCTGCTTGTTAACTAACTCTTACACTATTTTGTAACTCGCATCCTTTTGCGAGTTAGACACCTATGCTTACCAACGTGTTTCATATAAGAGTTTTTCTAATTTTCACCAATTTTATATTTTATGAGAAAAAAACTGGATTTTATACGTTTAAAAAAAAACCGCGTACACCACAGTAGACGTGATAGAAGTGAATACTTCTTGACCGATTCGTTGATAGAGAGACAATGAGAGAGAGTGAGAGAGAGAGAAAGAGAAAGAGGGAAGAGAGAGAGGTATTGTACATATTGGCTTTATGGTAAAAAGATCATCATCCATTTGGATCACATTCGAAATCCCAATCCAGATATATCCAGCAGGATATGCATAAGTAATATTGTATTCTGGTTAATTCCGATTCTGCCACTTATAACTTATTACTAAAGTTAAAACTTATAAACGAGGTTTATAAGTTTTAACAAAATGCTTTCTTCCGCTTTAGAACTCTTGTGGGGGATCGTTCCGCAAGTCAAAGCTGCATTCAATATCTCTGTTTCTCTCTCTCTCTCTCCCTCATATCTGTCATATGCTTTATCTCACTTGCGAGAATTTTGACATGTAAAGTGAGACTTTTCAAAACCCTTTGAGGATAGGAAACGTCTTACTTTTCACAACCAGTTACGAAAAGTAAAATATTACGCAACTGGTTGTGTAAGTTCATTACATAGTAGGTTATTTAGACCTGACAAGCTATGAAAGTGACGAGCTGTCACACCGTTACAACCTACTGGATTATTTTTAAACGTAAAAAATTCTAGTTTTCTTCTCATAAAATATAAAATTGGTGAAAATTAGAAAAAATCTTGTATGAAACACGTTGGGAAACACTATTTTGTGTAACTCACATCCTTTTGCAGAAATCTGCTCGTTACATAAAATAGTACTTTTCCCAACTGGTTACATAAATAGCTATTACAAAACCAGTTGTAATATTCTACTTTTTGTAATTGGTTGTGAAAAGTAAGACGTTTTCTAACGTCAAAAGGTTTTGAAGTGTCACTTTACATGTCAAAATTAGAGAAAATATATTCTACCAGAACTGACATTGAGCATTCAGATTAAATTGCTTAGAGTAACTGTGTTTTTTTCACGATTTTTTAATTGCAATATCATAATGGTGCAAAATCAGGAAAGCAACGTGTACACTGTGGACATGTAGGAGGGCCTTTGGTGGAAGCTGGGGTCTTAATGACCCATTTTAACCTACGGGGCCATTGTGTGGTGGCCTTGTGTTGAAAGGAACTCGACGAACAGGCAACTGGACAGGGTCCAGAGACTTGCTTGTTTGGAGATGACTGGGGCATTGAGAACGGCTCCCACCACAGCTTTGGAGGTGCTATTAAATCTCATGCCACTACAAATATTTATTAAATTGGAAGCCATGAGTGCTGTATATAGACTGCGTACGCTGGACCAACTACAGGTGTGCTCTTTCGGGCACTCTCGCATGTGGAACTGGGTAACCGAGCGATGCCCAGTCCTACTCATGAGTGGTGACCATATTCCCACTAAACTATATCACTCGAACTTCCTGGGGTAGAGACGGTAATCCGCAACGGGACCAACTGGTATACGGATGGATCCAAGGCAGATGGAATGTCGGGTGCCGGAGTCTTTTCCGACTCTGATCAAATAAGGAAATACTTTGCCCTGGGAGCACATGCTACTGTCTTCCAGGCCGAGGTGTTTGCGATTCTATCTTGTGGGCTGGAGCTGCTAGCCGGCCCACAAAGAACTGGTAGAATCAATATATGCTCGGACAGTAGAGCTGCCATCTTGGCACTTAGTGCCGTTGAAGTACGCTCAAAACTGGTTCTGGAATGCAAGACCGTCCTCGAGACACTGTCTTGGAGGAATAATTTACGCCTTGTATGGATCACAGGACATGCTGGTGTATCGGGAAACGAAAAGGCTCAGTTAGTCAAATTAGTCACTTTAGAGACACCTACTGGGCCTGAACCCTTCGTGGGCTTAGGGGAGGGGGAGGGGGGGAAGGAAAAGGAGGACTGTCTGATCGAAAGGAGGACACTTGGCAACCCTTAACTGTAACCTCTATTAATATGGAATACATGAACAAAAAACAAAATATCCAGCGACATATTTTTCTTTTATATAAGGGGTACCAGATATCATTAATAGATCACCGATATGAAATACTACTACTAGAGAGATATCCGACTGAAAGAAATCCGAAATATTTAAATTCAGTAAGAATCTTATAAAATTGGGAAAGAGTGGGAAAAGTGCGGAAAAGTTATATATGAAGAACATACAACGGTAACAGCCTCTATTAATTATTTATTTTTCGCTAGAAAGAACAAGAATTAGTTGTGTTGTTGCGCAAAAAGGGTAGATAAACTCCTAGATACCCTAAGAAGGTATTACGCTTCCCCGAAGTCTCAAGAATTCAAAAATTAAGACCAAATTAAGACAGCGTCTGTTCTATGGGCAAATTGGTTTGGCCACTATTGTTTTCTGCATCCCCTTGCTCTAATTTTATAATTGTCTTTATCTCCAGGTCGCTATTTATTATAATTTCTATAATGGTTATGTATGTATCTGTATTGCTTTTTGTCTGTAATATTATCCCTTCTCTATGAATTTTCAGGCATACTCAAATATACTCTCACAGGATGAATGGAGGAACTTTATTATAAGTTTCGATGAAACGAATATTATCAAATTATTTGATGTAAATTTGAACAGAACGGTGATTGAGCATCATGATGACAAAGAACCAATTATTCCAATGTATTTGTTAATGAGAAGCAGCAATAGCAGTTTATGGAAAGTACATGAAAGTAAGAACATTTTCTTTACATTAAGTACATTTTTATCATATCATCAACGATGGGGTAGTTAATTAAAGAAAATAGCACAAGAAAAAACTTAAGTACTAGTGCAGTCATTGAAGGTAAAAAGAATTCTGAACCGAATTCTTTGATCCTCAATCGATTTTCATGAAAATTTTGAATTATGCCCATCTTACCCTTAACCTCAAAAGTGACATATACCTTTTGCTTTTAAGGGGTGAAAATTACCCCTTCATTAAAAAATAGAAAAAATTCAGGTTTAAGCATTTGCATTTGCATGTTCTCAAACATGATTAAGAAGAGCGTGGAAAGATTTTAAGTCGTAACACTCTATAGATGGCGCAACGATGTCCAATTGGCTATTATTAGCACGGCCAACTCCAGGAAGCGCCGGGTGAACGCAAAGCGGACTGAAGCACAACAGCTGTATAAGTTTAACTATTTGTCGGTAGATGGCGAAAGGCGAGAATATCCTTGAATGTATTTTTATTGGTATTACTTTACAGGGCGAGTCACATACGAGTTGTAGATGTTATTTGTAAAATATCTGCCGACCGTAAAAATAAATATGTCGTCTGTATTAATGATGGAAATAGATTAATTATTTTATTAAGCTTTTTATAGGTTCTTTTATAAGTATCAATGGAATATTGTTTTAAGCTAGAATAATGTATCGGCACCTACCTATAACAATTATAGGTATATACAGTGCTTTCGAAAAGTTGAAAAGTATCTATAAATCTTAGTAACTTCATTATTTCTCAAATTGGGAGTCCAATGACCACAAATTTGTGACTCACAGTACTCACACCCTCCACTTCCCTCTCCCTCCCCGGCTCGGGCGCCGGGCACAGACAGCTGACAGAGCTCAGTCGACTTGCTGATTTCGTATTGTTGAGTCGTACTTTTGAGCTGTGAATTTTGCGTTTGCGAAGTGTCTCAGTGATGTTTTGAAATATTTATATATTTCTCACAACAAATTTGATAAAACTGTATAACTAATAGTTAGTTGCCGTTCATTGTGGTTAGTTATCACTTGTAAGTTTACTTTTATACTATAGGTACCGTCACGCGATTGCAACATCTCGAACAAGAATAGATTTATATGCGAAATTTCTACGCCATACAATTCTTGTACCTGCAGATATTATTGTGATATGTATATACCTATAACTTTATTTTCACCAGTAAGTGCCTAATACTATAAAATTATTAAAAATTATAATGTATTTAATATATCAATTTTTAGTTTCTGGTTCTGTTCGAGATGCTACAATTCGCACGGTCCTGTAATTACATTTTTATCTACAACTTGCGATAAACTAGAAAATATTTTGCGAAAATCTGAAGGAAGATGAAACGATGTAGATAACAATAATAATTATAATAAACAGTGTACTCCGCATGGCGGGAAAGGGCATGTTATTTGTTTTAGACATAGAAGCACGGCCAAGATAGATTGAAGTGAACGCTCGGGGTGGCTTGTTGTTGCATTGCATTGCATTGCGTTGCATTGCATTATTTGCGAAACAAAATATGTCACCTCCTAGCCCAATATCTTACCTACACATCGCACAGTTGCATTCATGTAACAAATTACTAGTTTTTGAGATGATTATACTGAACTGAAGGCGTGTTTTTAAGAGCAGTTCCTGACGCCCCTCTTAACGATGTATTCAAAATTTTCAACCCTTAAAAACCACTTAAATTCCTAAATTCATAAATAAATAAACGACAATTTGACATTTATGTATGTATATATACACGTTACATGAATATATGGTCAACTACTATGAAACTCCAAAATTATGTGGAATGAAAAAATGTTTATGCTCCGAAGAAATGCGATTGTTTTTTTTTATCATCACTCCCTTAAATCTCCGAGAGGGGGCGGCAGCCGCCCGCAGGGTAAAAGCAATATCGGCGGCATGCACTTTTGCACCTTGAGCCATCCGCTAACTACTCACCAAATTTCACGTTAATCAGTCAAGGTTCAAATAATTCGGAGCGGAAAACCTTCAACGACTGGACTATAATATAATATTATGCTCCTACGAATAGAAATAATAGAATAGATTGTCAATAAAATGTTATTCTTACTTGTTTCAGATGCTTTTTTTTACACCAACACTACACAAGTGTCCCGACTAGGCCCTCAGTTAAGCCTCTCCAATAGGGATCTGTGCGTCTCTTTATTTGTAACAACTTGTCCTTACTGTGAAATGACATTTTTCTATCAAAACAACACAAACAGAAAAATTTTAAAATATGTTGACTCCATGCAGGTAGTGTTTAAAAAGATCGATTTCTTAAAAAATCGCAATGAAACTTATTTTTAGAATTCCGAATGGAAGGAAATCAAACTAAAGGAAGAAAATATAGGACTGGATAAGTTAAATTTATTTGTCGAAACAAAATTTCGAGATGAAGAAGTTAACAAAACAGACGGATTTTGGGCAATAGATGATATAAGAGTATGCAATGAAAACGGTAAGAACGATAATATCTGCACTATTGAACCAGTTGTGAAAAAATTAAATTTTTAAATGTATAAAATAATATTGACAGCCTGGTTATCACCGGTGAAATGAGATTGTTTTCAAATGTCAAATAACTTTTTACTTTAAATAACTTTACTGTGCATTTTATTAGCGCGACAAAAGTAAAGCAACTTTTTGATTTTGTATTAAGAAAAAGGGTCTATAATAAATGTGTTTAAAAAAGAAATTTTGCAGGTTAACTGAGGTTATTCGCTATTATTTTTACAGAAATAAATATACTAAAAGGTAAACCCATGTAGAGTTAAAACAAATTATGTAAATGCCATTTTCGAGGGAACGTGTATGGCTACGATTTTTAAATAGTTTCTCTCTCAAATAGGGTAAATGTGGTATATATGCCCCAGCTAAGCGCAAATGTTTTCATTACCGTTGTTATCAATAAAAATCGCATAGTGATGCTAAAATGCAGTGAAGCAGAATTTCACAAACCTGTAAAACGTGGATTCAAATGGAAAATTGTTGTACCTAGAGCCTTCGTTAATAATTGTTTAAAAAAGTTCCACCAGGTGGGATAAATGCCCTATTGATGGTATATATGCTCCACTATCAGAGTATTTATGCCCCACCTTGGGATATATGCCCTTGCTTTTAACAATCACTATATATTAGGTATGACAGACTTTAATAAGCATTTAATAAATGAACTGAGCACAAATAAATTCATATCTGAAACTTAAGAAAACATTGTAACATAACAAACCTGAAACATTGTAACATATCAAACATAGTGCATGCATAGGATTTATTTTAAAATTTGTTTGTTGATAGCTTGGGGTTTTTCAAGCCTTTTTGCAGTTTTACCACAATCATTGCATCTACTACCGTACATTGTATATGTCTTGTGCAACCATTTATGGCAATCAATGTAATTTATCCAATCCACACGTTCTTCTGTGGAATAATAACTTTCTAAGCACAATCAGCAACATCCGATTTTTTAGTTTTAGTCGCTCCAGCATCATCCGATATTAGGTTTTTGTCGCTCTTCTATTAATTACAGTGGCATTTCCAGTACTGCCCTCGTATTGGGTTTTTTTCTTTTTATTGTCTGCTCTAATTTCCCATCTTTCGTCTTATTCGCCTTCTCATTTGCCTTTAATTTTAACGTAGACGATGACAGAAGTTTTGCAGATTGCTTTCTTTTACTTTTGTTCTTTGGCACGTTGGTACTGGGGCGATATCACGCAAAAATTTTGATGGGGTTTCAGCTACCTCTTCCACATTATTTCCATGATTGTTGCAACTTCGTCGCCACCTTTGTCACCAGTGAGAGCTGTGTCCAACAATATCTCTTCTGCCAGTCTTATTTCCGCTTGCAGATTTATATTGTCATCTTGCATAATGATTTCTACATTAGTAGGTATCGCGATAAACAGTCTCATCCAAAACAAACAAATAGTTGTCGGCGTTGTTAAAGATATTTTCATCCGCTTGTTCTCTGTCATTTGCATTTTCAATATTATTTTCTTTATCCCGTTCATTCCCCTCTGCTTGTTCTCCGTCGTTTTCATTCTGATTAATATTTTGATTATTGTCTGCTACCTGAAAAAAAATAATCAGGCACAAGATGTCTATTGTATGGATATTCAATATCCATACAATACTCAAAAGTGTACATAATGATTAAAAACAAATTTTCGGATTCGAGTTCTTTTCGTGTCTGCATTTTTTTGAGAACATTTATCATAATAATGTATTTTTTTCAGAAAGTATTTTTTTAAGGAATGTATTTTATTACACCATAAGAAAGTAGTGATTTCAACGAAAAAAAGCCCGCCGACTTTTTTAAAAAAGCAGAAATTTTGACGCGAGAATTTTCGATTGAAAATTAGGGTGTTTATTCGATATTAAGTCAAAATAAGGTGAAAAACTAAATATTTTAAATCAAAACAATTACAGTGTGTTTAGGACATAAAAAGGTAAGTTTTCACCAAATTTCTTTTAAAAATATTTTTTTGTATAAGATAAAAATAAAAAATCAAAAACTTGGTTTTTTCACATAAATTTTGAGGTTATGTAAAAAAATTGTAAATACAAAAGTTGTAGATCTTTTTATTACCTACAACTTTGCTATTTAACTTTTTTTCCATAGGATTTGTGGTTTTGCTGGAAATCGAGATAAACCGTTTTTTACCCTTGAAAACTCACCCCCTTCATCTTCCCGACCTCAGATCGCCCGTAAATTATTTTTCCTTTCATTTTTGTTATATTCTCTTCCTTTCATCCTACTATTATTTTTTTCACATCTTACCATTTTCAAAGGCTTCAGCCCTGGTCTATGAGCGAAATCGAATAATTAGTTCGTGAGATGTCGCGAATCGTAGTTAGTTGCGTAAATAAGAAAAATCAAACTGGTTTTTCATCGAGGGGAAGCGGAGTTGAAGGCTCAATTTTTTATGTGGTAAAGCTATATGAAGGAAATACGAGACCGCAGACTGGGGGTGGTGGGATAATTAGTAGAAGGGGAAATCGATGGGGGAAAACGATTTTTTTTTAAATGCAAACTTAAAAAATCAAACGGTTTTTTCTTCGTTTCTCCATACGCTGTACGATGGCATTAGTGAATATTAGCGAATGTGACTCCTTCGTTTATTATCACGCTCAGATTTGTTATATGTTTGTTTGGGATTATTCTAGTACCTCGGAGGTTAAAGTTTAGATGTTCTCTCTTTCTTTTGCCTTTTAGGATAATTGTTTCCGTTTTTTGTGGTGCCAATGTCTGCCCATTTTTGCCATGCAATTATTTATGAGCCTCATTGACTCATTTGCCCGTCGCTCCAGTTCTAGATCGTTTATAGCCTCCACCATAATTACCAGGTCATCTGCGTATGCTCTACACGTGGCTCCTTCTGGTAGGGCGATGTTTAATACCCGATCGTATAGGACATTCCACAGAAGAGGTCTCAATACAGAACCTTGTGGAACACCGGCTGTTATATCCATACTCCTGTTTCTTGTGACTAATTATCCTTTCGAAAAAGTAGCTTTCTACTATGTTTACCAGATATCTGGATATGTCTGTCACGTAATTCCCTTATAATTATGCCTTATAATTATGCCGAATTGAATTGAATTGAAAGCGTTTTCCACATCTACCGCTATTAATGCTAGCCATTTTTTGTTACACTTCCTAGCGTCCCCCACTATATTATGAATTGCCTGAACGATGGAGTGGCCTTTCCTGAAGCCAAATTGCCTTTCGGAAAGCCCACATTTCACTTCCAACTCCTGTTCTATTCTCTCCTTTATTACCGTTTCCAATAATTTGCCCGCCAGGCTCAACATACATATGGGTTTAAAAGCGGATGGAGATTCCGGCGGTTTCCCTTTCCAGATGAGGGTGACTGAAGCTATGTTCCATGTATTTGGGAACTCTTGTCTTGTTATTATGTTGTTCAATATCTGCACAAAGGTCTCTTGTGCGACTGTCGCTACCAGTTTGACTGCTTCAGGGGGTATTCTTTCGGGGCCTGGCGCTTTTCCTGGCTTAATTTGCTCTACAGCGTGTTCTAGTTCCAACAGTGAGACGTGGGATGTTTTGGAAGATTTTATCGCCAATTTTTATTGTCCACGAGTCCTCTTTATACGGGAACCGATGTTCCGCGATTTCTACCTTCCTCGAGTCACTCAGGTTAAATGGTAGTGTATGTCCTATACGTTTCATTGTTATCTAATAACCCGCGCCCCAAATATCTTTGGGGTTTTTTGACGTTAACAGATTTTGATTTCGTTGTGTTTCCATTTCGCCATCTCTTACTTCTGGTCTGGTCTATGTAGTCTGGTTATACTTTCCTCCTGAGCTGTAGACATATTTTTCGTTGCTCTTGTATCTCAACATTCCACCAGTATGGCATAGCTCTTCAATTTCTCCCAGTCACTATTTCGCTTTCGTCCATCACCTCTAAGCGTTTTGGTCAATTCCTCCGCTGTTTCAACCTCCTTTCGATTCAGTTCCCTTTTCAGTCCATTCTCAATGAATATTGTTGCAAACAAACGCCTAGCCCGCAGAAAACCGATTTTCCTGTTTTTTCAAATGGTGTTTCCGGTATGAGAGAAGGGGTGGGGGAAATATATTGTTTACCAGGCGACAGCTTATATCCCAATTAGATCAAAATCGGATGATTAGGAGTGGAGCTAAGGGACTTAAAAGTTTTTACTATGCAGCAGGAGAACGGAGAGGGGTGGGAGGCTCTGGCCGGGTTCAAAATCAAGGGGAAATATTTTTCTTTTTCTCTGAATATTGGCGGATCTTTAAAAAATCAAACGGTGTTGTGTTAGCTTTTTAATCGACTTCAAAAAACGATGAGTTTTGAATTTGATTCGTGTATTTTTTTATGTATGTTTATCCATTACTCTGGAGCGGCTTAAGCAAATTTGATGATATTGGCTGGATGTTCGGGGGGTGGTCCCATTAAAATTTTAACCATTTGGCATTTCCGGTTATAACTGAAGTCGCTGCCAACTTTGTTATTTTAAATGAAATCTTAAATCATTAATACAAACATTTGACTGTTTTTGAAACCCAGATCCACCCCACTATAAGAGTTGCTTTATTTTTGTCAAACAGTGTACAATGTATAGATACGAACTGATCTTCCCACTAAAATAATTTCATATTTTTTACAGAGGTTAAAGTTTCATACTTGAATCTGACCAACACTGCCATAAAAGAAGACGAAGCAATAGAAGACCATGTATCTTGTCAGCTGATAAGAAAGCCGAATTGGAGGCCAAAAAAAATTGTTTATAATGAAATAAAAGGTAAGAATAATAATAATTCTTAGAACACCATGTACATGTTCTAATTTAATCAGATAAAAAGATGTCACAAAAAAACATCAACATTTAATTAATTACCGCCTTTCAAAGAAATAAAATTGTAGATAATTAATAAAACAGTAGGCTTTTAATAAAACTGTAGATAACCTATCTACCTATTCAGACATAAATACTCTTGACGGTTTTTGAGTAGGTACGTAGGTATACCTATATTAGTAGGGGTAGGTATCAGCGGCTTTGATTTGGACTTGGATAGGTCTTGAATAAGAGATCTTAACGTATATAGTAATCAATTAAAAAAGTTACAATCAGTGAGATACGCGTCATGGTTTTTTATTTTTTTTATTAAAAATTGGTATTTTGCAAGAATTTGGTTATGAAATTGGTTATGAAATCCACAGGGTGTTTTAAAATTATGGTTCTACAGCAACCTTTTAATTAACCCTGTCTAATGATTTTTACAGTTATCCCAGGTTACCTTGCATAAATGATTACGGGATGTACATACTACTAGAAAAACTATTGTAATTTTCAGACTTTCCTGCTGTTGAAGTTACCAGTAACTCAAGTGCCATTAAGTTGTCATGGAGACAAGAGGACCCTACCAATCAAATCACTTACTTCGTACTGTATCAGGTAACTGATTGATTAAACATTAATATCCTTATAATAAATAGAAATATTTCAGGCAAACGATATTTGTACTTCGGCGCCTCACAATTTGAGACGATTGAAATCCAATGGATTTTTGACAACAACGCACAGTGATGTTGTTATAGATAACTTGGTACCGTTTACTCTTTATAACATAACTATATCAACAGTATTACATGAACAAGATAAAAAAATATTCACGAATACTCTAGAGACAGGTATTTGACAGTTGAAATTGTAATGTATCTTTATTATTAGATAGTGAATATTATATACCATGGTTCCAAAATAGCGTGGAGTGATTCATACATAATATCACACCACCATCACAATTGAACGGTCTGTCTAGTTGCAACGGATCACAGAATTTCTTAGTGTGCAAATTTGTGTACACTCTATATAGAAATGGTGTGCAGAACTCATTAGTAACCGGGTCTACCGCTAGGTGCGCCGCTATAGCAAATGCAACGTGTTTTCATTGGTAAGTTTTAGGCGTTCTAAATTAAATGAAATTTCATTGCCAGAGGCAAAGACCCGGGATTTTCGTGGATATATTGACGCATGCGCCGTTTCATGCATGTTTTGGCGCGACAGTGGCATTTCATTGTGTCTTATGCACGGTTGATTCGCGATATAAATTAATTATAATATTGTGTTATACGCGAGTATTTAGTGTTTTTATGCTATGGAAGCGACGAATGCGAGTATTAGTGGTTCTAAAACCGCTACTACTCCACAAGCAGAGTCACTGCGGAATCCTGGACTAAGTGCATTATGCACGTAAGAAAAGAGGATTTAGGCGATAGAGCCGATAGCAGTTCCAGTGGTAGTGATAGGGAGAGTGACAGTGACAGTGAATAATGTGGAATAGTACGATAACCTGAATCTTTCGTTATGAACAAATTACCAAATAACTCATAGAATCAAAGAATTTCCATCTTTTAAAATTCTATCTTTTGACATGTTCTTTTAATGATTGTACGATTGTAGTTAGTTAAATCACTTTAATCAGAACAAAAGAAAATGGGTATTGATACATTCTAGTGAAAGTGATGTTGTCTTATGTTATTAATAAGGTGTTAATTAATATAATATTCTCTTTATTCAATGTAACATAGTGATCATATGAAAGTGACAGTAATATGATAATAATGTGTGCATGTGGTCATATATAGTGATGAATATTGATTATAAAGTGTTGCAAAGTTGATATAGTATACTTAATTGTGTTATGTGTGATGTGACAGTACGTCATTGGTAATAGCGTAAAATATAATATGTAGTGAAGATTGATATAGATAGGTAGTGTTATAAATGCAGTGAATGTTAGGTATAGTTTTAGCATGGTGGTAGATGTCGTTAGATAGATTCAGAGGGGCCACTTGTGTGCAGCTTGCTACTCCTACGTCCCTACAAACGGCAAAATTATATAAGATCTGTTTTGATTATCTCTCTTTGGTTGGGTAAGCATTAACTGTTTTAATCTCGGTTTGAATTAACTACAAATCGTCCTGAACTATAAAGTTTTTAAACTAAATATTACTAATTTAGTTTAATGCAAGTAATACTATATTAGTGTTATATGAATAATACTAAAAATTATTAGTTTATGAATGTACTTGATAAAGAAAACGTATAGAGTATACATAGCACACATTTTTAGAACCATCTAATAACAGTATTTTTCTTAAGATAATAAAAAAAAACCATCACAAGTACACTTAAAAGCAATGTTAATAACTTGGATATTTTATTTAATTTTTTTTATTCTGCCCCCTCTAAAATGATACACCTATGGAATTTCGTTCCCCTCGCCCCTCATGTCCCTGAGCGTCCATATACTGGTGATGAATCACTCCACACTATTTCGGAACCAGGGTATAGGTTCTATGTTATAGTGTTTTCGTTTAATATGCAAACTAATGGAATGCGCTGCTTAGTGGCGCGCGCAATTATGCTAATTTATTTCTTTTATTTTAAATTGTTATTGTCTAAATTGAGACACTCGGAGTAGTTTCCACAAACACCAAAACACTTCCACTTCGCTCGACGCGCGTTTCGCCAACCAAGTTGGCATCATCCGGATACGATTAAAACTAATCTTAAATTACAAAATCTACCATATTTATACTATTTTTCCGGTGACGTCACTAATGATATCACCCTGAAATTTACGCGTGACTAATCACGCTTCAATGATCGATTGTTAAGCAACGCGTAAAGCGGGCTACGGTATGTTATCACCGTCAAATTTACGCATGACTAATCACGCTTCAATCATCGGTTGCTAAGCAACGCGTAAAGCGGGCTATACGGGATAGGTCCCTTGTCGCTATTCATACTACTATTACACTTTACAATTTCTATGCTCTCAAATGCATCCAACTGTCACATTATTATTGGTCACATTTCTAACTAATCTTAAATTACTAATATCTATTCTATGATTGTTGTCAAAAGCATGTTGTGCAACACTAGACTTATCTGTTCTTCCATATTTTAGATGAGCCATATGTTCCTTAAATCTGGTGTTAATTGACCGTCTCTTTTGTCCAATATATTTTCGATCACAATCATTACAACTAATTTCGTTAATCCCAGACCTTTCATTTGGAACAATTTTATCCTTTGGATTGTCTAAAAGTTGTTGTAATTTGTTGCTCGACGAATGAATCGCTGTTATACCCACGTTTTTGAAAACCTTACTCAAACCATGAGTAAACCGGGGTTCGTACGGGATGGATACATATTTTGGAGCCCCTATGTCCTTTTGAAAGGTCGTAGAATTACGAAGTGTGTCTTTAAATTTACGCTTCCTAATTAGTTTTTCAACTATATCTCTAGGATAACCATTACTCACAGCTATATCTTTAATTAATACTTTTTCTTTTTCAAATCTCTCATTACTGAGAGGGAAACTTAGTAAACGATGGACAAGAAAATTGAAACTTGCCATTTTATGTTGATAGCAGTGGTGAGAGTCATTAGGGATATATCTGATCGTACTGGTATCTTTTCTATATATATATCAAATTCTAACCTATTATCACTATTTTTAATTACTAATACATCTAAAAATGAAAGTTTTCCATTATTTCCTAGTTCATATGTAAACTTTACAGAAGTGAAACGACTATTTAATTTGGAAACGAAATTTTCTACATCCGCAATCTTAGTGTCAAACACGGCAAAAATGTCATCCACATACCTAAGCCAAATCCTAGGAAAATACTCGAATTCTTCTTTTGCTTCAGTTTCAAAACGACTCATGAAGACATTAGCAATGAAAGGCGATAAACAGTTACCCATTGCGGTTCCTTCATGTTGTTCATAAAACTTGTCATTGAAACGGAAGCAATTTTGTTTCATACAAAGTTTTGTAAGGTTTATATATTCTTCTATTACTTCTCTTCTATAGTTGTTTAATTCGAGTAGATCCTCAAGATAGTCCAAGGTCTGTGGAATTGGTACACTAGGAAATAATGAACAAACATCAAAGGAAATCAAAATTTCACCCTCTTGCAATTGAATATTCTTGACCTTATCAATGAAATCATTCGAATTTTGAACTGAAAAACTTGGCTGTGCAATGGGCAAACTTTCAAATTCCTTAATCAACCATTTTGATAAGTGGTAAGTCGGAGATCCAATAGACGATACTATTGGACGCACCGACTTCTCTGGCTTATGATTTTTTGGTAGACAATACAATCTAGGTACAGTAGGGTTAGACACACGTAACCCATTCTTAACAGGTGGAGTAATAAGGTTGTTACATGATTTGAGGACATTTTTCATTTCAGTGGTCATTCTTGGTAAAGGGTTTCTAGTAAGTTCTTTATAAGGACCATTAGTAATTAGGTTGTTTACCCGTTCATAATAGTCCTCTTTATCTAAAATAACAACCTTATTACCTTTATCTGCTTTTAAATAAAAACAGTCTTTTTCGCGCAATCTTTTGATAGTTTTTCTAGGATTCTTTGAGCATGACTTTCTATTGCCAACGTTAGTCATTATATTTTTAGTAGTTTGGTTCCTACAAGCCACTCTGACGAGACCCTTGGATGAATCAGGCAGATATTGAATTGAACTTTCAATCCCTGCCACGACATCATCCAAAATCTTATCAGAAGGGGCTATAGCAAAGTTTAAACCCTTGTTTAGAAGGTCAAGTTCTTCTTTATCAAAAGAGTGTGACGAGTGATTTTCCACAATGTCAACGACCTTCCGAGGAACATTTTTTGGTACATTAGTAATCAATTTTTTAAATTTTTTATTTTGTGAAGACATTTTTTTGATAAATTTCGCATTGATTGATAAAAACATGTTCCTCTGAAATTCGCACCATTGTTCATAATCTAAATTATTTAACTTAAAAGTAAGCTTCTTGTAAAGATCATATGCTTGTATCTCAAGCATACTCCGTTTACTGTACATATAATTGATTTCTAAATCCAGCCATTTTTGTTTTGCAAATAAAGCAACCTTATTTGAAATATTCGCACAATTTGGAATTTTAACTTGAATGAAACTCGGAAAAACAGAATGACGTTTACAGGATTTTAGAAACCAAATATCAGAACCTATTAACCTAATTTTAGTACTATACTTGCGATAGAGATTCAGTTCCGTTGACCGTGAAGTCATCTTACTACTGGATAGGGGTGGAACCTTTGATGTAACGCGCGTCGAGCGAAGTGAAAGTGTTTTGGTGTTTGTGGAAACTACTCCGAGTGTTACAGTTACATCAAAGGTTCCACCCCTATCCAGTAGTCTAAATTGAGCACTAAGTACACGCAGCATGCAAAATGTTTTCAATATATTTTTAATATATTCAAAACTAAATAATTTTTTGGCTTAAAAGTTTTGCACATATATGAATATGAAATAATAAGACGTCTTTTGAAATCACTTCACCTTGGTTGCGCATGATGATACGCCATTGAGCAGTAAAGCCAGTAGTAAAGTCATACATCGCCGGCTTGATCAGGCTTCTAAGTGAGCGAGAAGGGAAATGGGATTCATATTAATTGAAGAGGGATAGCGACCGATACGGTAAGCCGCTGACTCTAGACTCTAGTCATATTCACAAGAAATTGTAACGGTATACAATTTTACATCCTTATATCCTTTTTTATTGCATAGTGATGTGATGTACCGCTTCTGTAGTAATTGGTACGAGTTTTCTTTGTAAAATGCCGCACAATTTTTTGCTCTAGTTTGTACTTATATTAAACGAAAACACTATATATGGTTATATGTTATGGTTATATGTAGGTACTAAAAAACAGGGTAATAAGGAACTAAGACCACAGGTACACAGGATAGAGGCGAAAGCTTTGGCGGCGCCTTTGAGTTTTGATGGTTCAAGATCTGTGACCTTGTATACCAGTTACGTCTACACTGAGAGAAGTGTGTTGTAAATTTTTATAATACTTCACTACAATTGCTTCAGTCTACACTTAAAGAGCAGTTTGTTAAAATCTAATAGAAAACCCTTACTCACCTTTATTATTACCACAACACCTACGGATCTCTATTTAACACAGTACAACAACAACAACAACAAAAAGGCCACAAATCTAAACACGAGCAAACACATAAAATGTAAACACAAAAGTGAGATTAATATACCAGTTAAACAATGGCGATTTCGCACATGCGCATAAAAATTTGGTTTTGGAGGGAAGGCTTGCTTTCGCCTCGCTGTGTATTCTGTGCTAGGACGTTCACGGGTTTTTATCGCAGGAATCGGTCAATGGGTAATTTAAGAAGAAAAAACAGCGGAGTGCTATTAAATTAGAGGGTGCAAATTGGATATAGGGGTGAAAATGCACAATTTTCAGTTTTTTCAATGTCTCGCTAACGTAGCAACATTTCAATATACTTTATGTGAAAATGTTTGTAGAGAATTGGATTTCTCATCAAAATGTTATATTTAAAAAAAATTTAATGATTTTTTTAAATTGTAGAATTGTATATTGACAATGTCACTATACTTCTTATTTTGGTAATACGTCAATTTTCGTTTTATATCGGACGTAATAAAAATAGTGTGTTGTTTCCCGTAAATTTGTAACAGCCTTTGGGGTATACCAGTACACCCTCTAACATATCGCAATTGAAATCAAATTGTAGCGCCATTTTTTCTTCAACTTTAACATTTTGTTTTTTATTCATTTTATTATTTCTATTTTTAAAGGAGATATGCATGATTAATATGCATGATTAATAATATAAATTTAAGATGAAATAAGTTTATTCAATAATGAATAGGTACATACAAAACATGAAGTTTTGAGAAACCTAATAAAGTGTAACACTGCCTGCATTCATCGTGGTCGCTTTCCTGAGGAATGTTTTCCCATTCCAAAAGAACAGCGTTCTCCAACTCTTGAAGAATCTGCGGTGCGGGTAAATGACGTCTAACCGATTTTTTCAAAGGTTCTTGAAATCTGGTTCTTGACAGCCTCCTAAACCACCTCAACGTGGAAGCATTTTACACAATTGCATACGCAGATGACTTTCCTGATGAGTTTCCTGCTCAGTAGTTTGCGTTAGTTGCACAGGTTTCTGCTCAGTAGTTTGCATAAACAGAAACAGGATTCTTCCTGCCCAATAGTTTGTGTGAGCAGGAAGCCAGGTGGAACTCACTTATACCGACTTTTGGGGGACCGCGATCACTGTTGTTCCGTCACTCTATTACTCGTCACTTTATTATCCGCACTTACTTGTCACTACTTATTTTACCGCTATTTCCCTTTCTACACGTGACTTCGTGGGAGTTCGGCGCTCGTCGGCGCTGTTATGATGTATAGTGGACTGGAGTTTTAGTTTACCGAGTGTCACAATTTGTTTTAAGTATACAGTCGGCTAACATCAAAGGTTTTTATAGTTGTTTGTTTACCCTTTACTCTTTGCCGGCAGCCGCCTGAATTGTGACACTCGGAAATTTAAAACTACACTCCACTATACTTAGCTTTGCTTGGAGCGGCGGCTTAGACGGCTCTTAGGGTGCACTGGAAAAACTATTTACGGCGGCGCGGCATATTTACAGATGCTAGCGTGTGTTGACACCAGGGTGTTGAAATGTGTGAGGTTTTGGAAAAACAGTACATTTACAGATGCTAGCAGATTTGGACACTACAGTGTTAAAACCAGTGAGCTTTCGTAGTGGATATACATTTACAGATGCTAACGGTTGTTGACACTGATTTTTAAATAATTAGATAGGTCACTGCGAAAAAATATTGTATATAAAAAAATAAGTGATGCAGGTATTAATAAGCTATAAAACGTTGTTAGGATATTAAAAAAATTATTTATGAATTGAATTTTTTTTCTTAAGGCACATGAACAAAGTAAAAAAACAATAATATTAGGTTAATGAGTAGATCCATGCCCTTTAGCGTTAGGTTGGTGATGTTTCTCATCAGGTTTCTAGTTCTTTTTTCCTTTTGCTATCTCTGTTTTGGACGGTCGTCCAAATTGAATCCTACGAGATCCGCAAGACAATCCTTCACGACGTTTTCGTCTGGTAATGGCAGTAGGTTGAACCTTAATTTTTCTGCCTCTGGATAGGGGCTGTTTATTAACTGACGTACAAAAATCAAAAAAATCTGAAGGATTTTTAATTTGGTTTAGCTTATTGTTAAATAGTCCCAGCATTTTCCTCATATGACTGCCTTGATTGGAAGTAATTATGTGCCTTATGTTTTCTATGTTGTTTTCAAATGTATTCAGTTCTTCTTCACAATTTTTATTATCTGAAGGATCTTTTGCAAAATTTTCAACAGAAAAATCCATTTTTGTATCAAAGAAGCTTTCCTTGGATGTAATTGGTTGTTCAGACGTATTTATATTGTTATCTGTGTTAGTTAAATCGGTCATGATTTTAAAAAAGGACTCGTCAATGTCTGGCCCTTCTGCCAGTTTCGCCAGTGAAATTCTATCAGCAAAACTTAGTAGAGGGCAATTTTTTTAAATATATGTGTTCCTTCATTTCAACTGAACACAGGTGCTTACAGAATGCGCCTCCTTGTCCTTGTGGACAGCCACACATTTCAATATCAGTATGAACTACGTATACTTAAAATTTATTGGAGGAAGTGACATTGTAAATATTATCACTTAGTTTTCTTACATGTAAGTCCTTTGCTTTTAAACAAAATTTATTATGCAACAATTCGGGTTTTGTGACACGGCTGAGAGCATATTTTCGTGTACGCCTTACATAATGCTGCTCTAGCTGATTGGACACAAAGTCAATGGTAGATACTGAATTAAATGCTTTACATCGTTATAAAACATTATCTTTGAATATTCTGATTGATACTTCTACCATATTATTAGTATTGTGTCCTCGCGTTAAGTGAGATGACCTGTAGCATAAGCCAGGGGCGGCTGGTGTATAGGTGCTGCAGAGCTGCAGAACTGCCAAAAAAATGAGATATTTGTATATTTTCGCGGCGTAATAATTACTAAAATTTATTAATTAAATAATTTGGTTAGTTGGTGCAGCTAAACGGCATCCCACGCCCGCCGACACTGTCCGCTGTGTCGAGCCGTCCGTCATGCTTGCGTTAAAATCACATTCTGCCAGCCGTACTCTATTGAGTAGTAAACCAGATGAATTATCTGGGTCTCTACGCGAGCGCATCGCGGTACATTGAACTGGGCAACCCTAGGACGGTCTGTGCCCGGATCGGCACAGACCCGTCCTCCCCCTCACCTCCCGCGAAAATCCACACATGACGCTGCAATGCGCGAATTTACACGGTCATTGTGCTGCATTTTTTCCAGCAAAGGCAGCATCACTCATCAGTGAATGTTTACTCGTAGAGTTGGCGGGCGTACTTAAATCGTACCTATTTCGTATTTCGTGTTAATTTGATATTTTAAATACTGTTTTGTGAATTTGTGTAGTGATTTATTGTACTAATTATTAATATTTATATACTGATAGTGACAATAGTTTATAATTTAGTTCATGTGAAGCGATTTTTTAAATACTCTTATACTTTTTAAATACTTTTTAAATACTTAAAAAAAATTGTATTAAAAAACAATGGTAGGCCATTGCCCGATATTGTAATTGAGACTGCAGGCCTCTATAATCTATGACTGCAGGTGTTGCAGCCGCGGAAAAGCATATAAACGTCAATTTAATAGAGACATTTATTCGAGGAACAACTGGATTTGTGGGTGCAACAAAAAACATGCGTTATTTTGTTTTCCTTGTTTACTTTTTGGCGGTGATAAAGCATGGACGGAGGTAGGGGTGACAGATTTGGTGCACATCTGAAAAAATAAAAAAGCACGACAACTCCAAAAGCCATCTACACAATACAATGGAATTCGCGTTATTAGGGACAACTAATATTAAAGCGCAGCTGGATTCAGCTTATTGGATAAATGTGCAAAAGCATAATGATAATGTGACAAAAAATAGATACGTTTTGTCAAAAATTATAAACTGCATAAAGTTTTGTGGGGCCTTTGAACTGGCGCTGCGAGGACATGACGAAGCTGAAACCTCTCACAACCCGGGGATATTTCGTGGTTTGATAAATTTTGCTGCTGAGCTTGATGTAACTTTAAGCGAGCATCTACAAAATCCTTCAGTATTTAAAGGAACGTCTAAAGAAATACAAAATGATCTTTTAGACTGTATATTAAAAGTATGTCATGAAGAAATAATTATAGAAATTAACAAATCTTCATTTTTGGCAGTTATGCCAGACGAAACAACTGATGTATCTGCAAAAACTCAGTTAGTAGTAGTTTTAAGATATGTTCTCGATGGCGAACCGATTGAACGTTTTTGGACATACCTGAAACCTACAAAATGTGACGCTGAAACTCTTTCGGAAAATATTTTAAGTGTTATAGACCCTCTAGTGGAAAAATCACCTTACAAGCTAATTTCGCAAAGTTACGACGGAGCAGCGGTAATGAGTGGACAACACGCAGGAGTTCAAGCAAAAATTAGACAAAAGTATCCTTGTGCTTATTTTGTACACTGTTACGCACACCAATTAAACCTAATTATATCTAAAGCCGCTTCCATAAATTCTCAAGTGCGTGTGTTTTTTGGAAATCTGAAAGACATTCCGGCATTTTTCAATAATTCACCGCAGCGCGTAGAAGTACTAAATACAATAGTGGGGAGAAAAATTCCCCAAGGTGCTACGACTCGATGGAATTTTAATATACGGACTATTAATGTTGTATTTGAAAATAGAGAATCGCTTATTGAATGTATGGAAGAAATAGAAGAAGAATTCAATAATGAAACAGTGTGCAATGCAGCTTCCTCTATTCCGCGAATGTTAGAAGATTCTGTTTTTGTTTTTTGGTTAACTTTTTTTCATCACGTAATGCCTCACGTCGATATTTTGTTTAATCAGTTGCAGAAGAGAAAAACCGATCCAACCCAAGTAAGAAACGCTATCGACAATTTCGAAAAAAGCATCACCAGTATTCGGAATAAAATTGATGACATCATTACTGAAGCCTCATCACATGTCTGCACGGAGCCTCAAGAAAAAAAAAAGAAAACGCCCTCATAACAGCAAATTTGATCACCGTATTGCCGCCTTAGAAGTTTGTGATCTTATTACGAATTCTGCCAATGTCAGATTTATGTTTAAAGATCATCTAGTAGCAGCATCCCTTTTTTTTCTGAGCATTTTGGAGAGTATTGTGGTAAGTTTCCCGAAGACAAGTTGACAACTACTTGCCTAGCTTATCCCACACTTGAAAAGGAGCGACTCAAAACAGAACTATCTGTTATCTATTTAAGAAACGACTGTAGAGATTTAAATGGTGCATTACCCCTTTTGAAATTTTTAACACAAAATAATTTAGACAAAACATTTCGGGAAACAAAAAAATTATTAGAAATTGTTGCAACAACGCCCATGTCAACATCAGAAGCTGAAAGATGCTTTTCAACTTTGAAAAGAATCAAGACCTTCCTTCGAAATTCAATGTCCCAGGATCGTTTGACAGCTCTATCGATGCTTTCCATTGAAAACATTTCACACATTGATGGCTTCAACGAGAAGGTTATAGACAAGTTTGCTTCTATGAAGGATCGCAGGATTGAATTGAATTTCAAAAAATAGGCGAGTAAATATTTGCAGAACACCCGTTTCATTTCATCACGAGCCGCCACTGGCATAAGCACCATTAGGTCTTCCGTTCCCAAAGTCCAACAATATGCTCCTTAAGAGAAGGATATGTTAACAGTAGATCGTTGTTTAGAAAATCTTTTATCAATTCGTCGGTGTTCGTGACATCCCTTTCAAACACAATTTCGCGGAACGCCAACATAAGAGGTTTACGGTCGGATTTTTCAATATTGTGTTTTGAATCCCATAGCCATCTCCACATGGCTTGGCATACATGAAAGGAGCATAGCAACAATTTCGATTGAGGAAAAGTTGCAGCTAACGCGTTCCGTTCAGCTGCGCTGTCATCAGTCATTATAACTGCGGGAAATTTTCCATTAAACCCTGTTTCTCCAATAGTCTCTTTTAAAGTCTCAAAGGCTTCTTTTTAACATTCTTCATTTTGAGATTGATGAATGACACAACCAAGAGGTATGCACCTATTTTGGATGCTCCAAAAATAAATGTTATGCAGGATCCTACTTGATCGCAAGAACCTGTGGAGTCTACAAAAATTATTTCAGAACTGAATATTTCTTGATGTGCTCTTTTCATAAGGGGTGTTAAGATGCATACAATAAATGGTTCTTCTTTTATAGTCACTGTCACGTTATTTTCAGTATAATATGATTTTTTTGTTTTTAATTACCTCGATCATGCTTTCCTTTGTGCGGTCACGAAAATGATTGGATCTGAAAAAAGTATTGTTGTTAAAAAACCAATCGCAACCGCAACAGCAATATGACAACCGCTAAGCCGCATTTAAAATTAGTGTCAACAACCGTTAGCATCTGTAAATGTATATCCACTACGAAAGCTCACTGGTTTTAACATTGTAGTGTCAAAATCTGCTAGCATCTGTAAATGTACTGTTTTTCCAAAACCTCACCGATATCAACACCCCGCTGTCAACACACGCTAGCATCTGTAAATATGCGGCGGCGCGGTACCCAGAAGGGGCTTGTTTACTGCTTGACTATAGTCAGAACTGAATATACAATTAAATATTAGTACATAGCTAAAAAGTAATGGATTTTTACGGCCTATAATAACAGAGTAAATTATAATATACAAATGCACGGTTTAATACCTACTAAAATATTCAGAAATTAACGTAATGAGGGGGAAATTATAACCACTTCATTACAACAGATTGGCCACATAACGCATACTTCTCCTGTCCTTCTTCTATCAAAGTTAATACTCTTCCACAGGCATCATTTGTTAAATTCCATGGTCAATTCATGTTTCTAAATTTACTTTACTTATCTTTCGATACTAACAACGACTTCTGACTTTCCAGTACCAGAAATGGTTTTGAAACTGTCAGACTTTAATCAATCATGACATAAGCCATCTACGATTTGTTATAATAGGTACTGCAGTAAATCTGTCAATAATAACGACTATATGCGATAGCAGGATGAATAAAAACACATTGAGCAAAAACGCCACGCATCTCCTTTAATAATAGAGATAATAAAGTGAATAAAAAAACAAAATATTAAGGGAAGATGGGGCTACAATTTTTTTTCATTGCGATATGTTTGGTATACCCCACAGAGTGTTGCAAATTTACGAAAAAAAAACTTATTTATTACGCTCGGTATAAACCGAAAATTAACATTTTATCAGAAACAAGAAGTATAGTGACATTCTCAAGAAACAAACCTACAACGCAAAAAAAAATCATTGACATCGGACTCCAGGTTACGAAAGAAAGTAGCAACACAATCTCGGTAAATTTATAATGGTGTGTTAATGTTCAACAGGAATTTATATTTTGTGTTAACGAGAGAAAAAAATATCTTAACTATATACCTACACATTTTAAATATGCAGGTACCTACAATAGGCACGTGCTTCACTTGCAGCTATTAAATAGTTTTATATTTGTAAAAATATATTACTTGAAAGGAAGAGCCTCTTAGGCCTCTTTCGCCTTATTTGCATTAAAAAAAGTAATGTCTGTAAGACAATTCACAAAAAAAAAATATTGTCATTGGAAAGTTCATTATACCTACGATAAGTTGTCAAAAAATTATCCGTTGATCAGTTTTAGAAATAAAAGAATTAAAATTTCATCTTTCAAATGTGGAAAATTATAAAAATGTGAATATCTCATAAACAGATGAAGATATAAATATGGTTATATTAACAAAGTAGGCTTAAAATTCAATGATGAGGTCAACAAATTATAAAATATAGGGTGTCATATTTAAGATAACAGACTTAGTGTCAACTTCCGATATAATCGGAAATGCTAGAAATATAAAAATATTTTAGAAAAATAGACCGTTTGTCAAAACGCAAGTCAGCAAATTTTCACCCTGTATACATGCCTACATGTAGCAGTGCAATTATCTTTACATTTAGATGTGTTTTAGTGGAACCTTCGTTTGAGGAGTTGCCAAGTAAAGTTCAAATCAGAAAATCGGATACCATGGTATATGTGTCTTGGGAGAAAATAAATTGTGCATATACGTATGGTCGTTTAATATATACTTTAATTATTGCCAATGAAAATTTAAAGTATTCAAAAACTCTGTCGTTAGTGACAGAAAACGATCATAAAATAGAAGGTTTGCAACCATATACCTCATATACTTTGAAAATTTTAACTGCAAGAAACGGAAGAAACATTGAGAAGGGAACCTCGAATTCAATTGTTCTCAATTTTACTACATTAGCAGGAGGTAAGTAGTATAATCTGTAATTTTAGATTTTATTAATATATCCTTCAAATTATGCAAAGTTCTCGGGATTAAGTCTGTCAGTACGATCGCAGTTGCAGCGAAAATGCAGGGCTCCGCATGCAAAAGTTGCCGTCGCTTCCAAAAGCCGTGTCTCAGCTCATAGTTAGTCAGTAGACAATTGAATTTATTTTTATAGGCCGGTCACTGAAGACATTAAAAGTCAATTAATTGTTCTAACAAAATTCCAAATGTTCTCAAATTTTGACCCAAGGTTGGAGATACATTACTAAAACTAAATCTGATTATGCAACCCATTTGAAGGTTTGCAAAAGTAGTGCAAACCGAGATATGCCGAGTGCTTCATTGTAAATAATAATGCAAGTTTGCAAACTCTTTGTTCAACAGGAACAAGAATATTGGCGCGCGCCGACCTCGGTACACTGTATACTGCCGACCTCGGTGCGTTACTATCCTTATAACACCCTTTATTAATTACTATTGTAGTACGACGCGACGCGACGCAAGGATGAAATGCAAAATATGGTCTCGTCGATAATCGTGATGTATATAATAGACAGTGCATATTTTAAGTAATAAATTTATAGTTAATAATAGATTGTTCTGATTTTATTTTGACTTTTTCATGAAATAGTATTTTCTTTTTCAGTTGCCCCATCTGTAGAGAATCTGGAACTATACTCTCTTGACCAAAATTCTGCTTCACTAAGGTACGATTTACCCAAAGTTCCCAAAGGTGTACCTAAGGACATTGAAATCAGTAAATGTAATCCATTATCATTTCGTAAATGTAAATCGTTCATTACATCAATAAAGCCATGTCCTTTTTGGTCAAATAAGTTTTGCATATTCATCAATAATTTAATGCCATATCAGAATTATTCATTTAGAGTAAGATTGAAAAATAGGAACAATGATAACTTTGGAAAAGAAGCATTTGTGTCTGCATATACAAGGGATCAAGGTAACTATTCAATAAAATTAGCGTTGCTTATTAATTTTAACATATTTCTAACATACTTACGTATCTTAATATTATTATTAATGATTAATTATGAAATAATCTAACTCTGCATGTAGTAGGTACACCTATAAACATGAATTGGCAGGGATGTAACTAGTCCAGGAAAATTAGCTTGAAAATCATGCAATCTTCCAAAAATCGACCCCCCACCAATTTTGTTTTTTTAAACTGCTTATTATAGTCCAAGAACTGGCGTCCAGAATGTGCAAGAGTTTTCTCAAAGTATTTTTGACATTAGGTTACTTTTTAGTGATAGAAAGTAACTGTAGAAGCAGTACTTCCGATGCCGGGACACCTGGCTCTGTAACGTTCGCAAAGGTGTAATATTAATTAACGGCTCTAAACTGTTTTCTCAAAGCTCAGAATTTAAAGAAAACGAGCAAATACAATAAGAATTGTACGACCTGCGAATTTTACTACAGCGGCCCCAAACGCCGTTTCTAGTAAGTTCTTGCTAGTATCAATTTGCAATTTGATAGAATAGACGTTTTGTAGATAATAATTATTTTGTACTCTTAAATTATTAAATTTTCTCCGCTGCGGTATAGATAAACGTTCATCATACTCTGAAAACAATTGTTGTGCCGTGGGCTGTAAAAAAATTACGGAAATACTGACGGCACTGTGAAATTTTACCCTTTTCCTAGAAGACCCCATGAAAGGATAAGACGAGATATTTGGTTAAGTAAAGTAAAAAGAAACTTAGAAAGTTAAGTAAATTCATTTCATGTTTACTCTTTATATACATTTTATTACTCACATTTTTATAGTGTTGCAAAACAAAAGTGGGAGCTAACCAATTTTTCCCCTTTTCTATGTTCCCAGCAGAAAAATGCGAAAGCCGATATCCCACGCTATCGAACGATATGTAACAATATTTTGACCACTGGTTTTAACCGGAAAAAACCAGTTTTGACCAGTGCCCTGGTCAAAATTAGAAAAAAGTGGTTCTTCGCCAACCCTGATTACCTATCCATTACAATGCTTAACAAAATGCGCTGCGTCCAATTGAAAAATTTTAATATAGCGACCTATTGCAACACTGTTGAGTTGAAATTTTGGAATGCTCCCTAGGTCTCCAAATCAAATTTTTTTCCCCTATGTAATGTAACCAACCCGAGTCGGTTCAACATAATAAGCAGAGAAACACATGGCCGGAGTACGTGATCGTCAAAAGGAAAAATACCTACCCTACGTTGTTATTAATTTAAATTAACCCTGTCCGAGATGCACTGGTTACTAACGAAAAACGGGAGTTTTGAGATGAAAAAGAAAAGACTAAGCATTTTAATACACCTACTTATTTATTTAAACAGGTATTCAATTTATGAACAATATAAAATAAGTGCATGCCGTACTTAGCCTTGAATTCACGAGGGGAAAGAGCACGGCATAGAAACCCTCGATCTCTATTCAAAATAATCGCAATAATGCTGTTGGACATTTAGGTGAAAGTAAAATGAAAACTTACAAGGGTTCCCATACTTACGTTTTAACCTACAATCATTCTCAAGATACAAAACTGAAGAGTTTGTTGTTAGTTAGCCGACTTTCGTCAGAAGGTACTGTGGTCCCATACGGGAGGCAACTCAGCTAGTAGTTGTAAGGTTTTGGTGCAAAAACGCAGGTCCCATACGGGAGGCAACTAGCGTGTTCGCCCAGGCACGGGGGAAAAGGGTTAAAAAATTCAACAAGGCACAAACATTCATCATCTCATACAATAAGCGGCAATTAAGTCACTGTTGTAAGCAAAACGCACAAGTACGGAAAACCTACTCGTAGCCATGAATGGAACAAAAAAAGGTCAACAACATTACTTAGATCGAACTAAATAAAACAAAATAAAATAATCTTAAAACAGAATGAGCGGAACACACTAAATAAACAAGTAAAATGTTCATAGTTTATGCGTAACGTATCATAATTATTCATAGTTCAAAAACAAAATATAACAGGGACAATTTTAATAAAATGATGGCAGAAATTCTCGAGATAACAAATTTAATAATAAACATTACAAATTAAGTATATTTACTAACCTGGGAAATTTGACTTCAAGCACTAACACACACCAGAGTCCAACTACCTGCTTCCCCATATCGCAATCCCTCGTCTCCCTATATCCCGACTTGTCTAAACCACCCCACACCACGTCTTTCCTAGTGCCTGCTTATACCCTAACCACTTGTTATTTAAAAATCGGTTTCTCCTCTTTAAACAAAACAGAGGTCACGACATCGCAGTTTTCTTAACTAAATAGGGGATAGGGTCCATTTCACCTATATTATCGTATTTTAATTTTTTTAAATATTCAAAATTGTAGATACTATAGCTAATAATAATTAGAAATATAGATTTGTGTTTTAATTCCATATTTATTATTTTATTAACCACGTACAGACATTTATTTATTGTACAGAGATTTATTTGTTTGTTTTAGTTCCTGGACCCCCTCAAAACATTACGTACAAAATAGTAGACTGCCATACTTCGACTGACTATTGTCATCTAAACATCACATGGAAGCATCCTTATATTGAAAATGGAACCATAACATCGTTTAGTATAATATTAAATAGTACTGCGAAGCATATGAACGCTGAAGAAACCAATTACATACATGAAGTATACAAGGTTGAAAATAAATCATATTTCCCAGAATACACTTATCAGGTAACTCTCAAATTATTGTTATTGTGTCTAAAACAACAATTCTCAAACGCCCATGAGAAATGTTGTTTTAGATCATGGTAAATCCCGGCCATTTCCACAATTTGTAAGCGATCCAGATGAAATTTTAAGCTGCAAATTGCAGCAGTCATCTCGTCCTAAAAGACGCCGTATTTTGGCCCATCCGATTTTTTTACGACGCTTCCGCTTTCGACAGAAGTGACCTCAAGTTTGGAATTTTGAATGGAACACCCTGTATATTATTGCATTTTTGGAGTAATGAGAACATTCTGAGTACGATAGAACTATTTTGGGGAATTTTTAAGCCCACTTGATTTTTTTTAGACAATTATTTTTTTTTGAATCTATAGTGCCATGATTGGTCTAATTTAATAATAATAATTATTATTATTATTATTATTTATTTCAACAGGAAAAAAACCCACTTACAGGAATAAAAGCAATACAAGTAATAATTAAAATATAACAATATAAGTAGAAGTAAAATATTACAAATCAGCAATACAATACATAAGACATAATACCCTATTAGCCAAACTAAATATGCATATGCATAATATGCATATATTGCAAAATAAAACAAACAAACAAAATATAATTTACTACAACAAATCAAACAAGTATCTAATAATACTTAAGCTAACCGAGCTACCCAGTTACATATACTCTTCAAATTATCACAGTGAATCACAATCAGAAGCGATACGATTGAACAGTTCACACATCAGAGATATTGGGGACTTTCTTAAAATATTTGATCTAGAAGCAACACAGTAAAATAAAGTTTGCTGTCTAGAATTTAGGCGAGGTAGCAGAAAATTTATTTTATTTAAAAGATCAGGGCAATCAAGCTTGCCATTCAAGATATTAAATAAGAATCTAATTAGCATGATATTGCGTTTAGTTTCTAAAGAGTCAAAATTAAATCTTGCAAGTAAATAATTCTGATCCAGACCTCTAGGAGGATACGATCCATCTTGCAAAAAGATCAAAAACATTAAGAACTTTCTTTGGATCGATTCTAAATGTTGACAATGAACGTGATAAATCGGATACCATATAATCGACCCGTATTCTAGTTTTGACCTCACCAGAGCATAAAACAGAGATTTGAAGATGCTTATATTGAAAAAGTCCCGGAAATTGCGATAAATGAAGCTATACGATTTAAAGGCACTAGAAACAATATGGTTTATATGTTCAACAAAAGTGAGTTTGCTGTCAAAATAAATTACCAGATCTTTGAATACATCAACTCGGCTGATGATGTTATTCCCAATGAAGTAGTTGTGAGTATAAGATGAAGTTTTGCGAGTATAAGTCATTATGTTACATTTAGCTATATTTAGTTAAAGATGATTTGTCTCACACCATAAAGACATCTTGTTAATGCAGTCTTGAAGATGGATGGAATCTGTAGAATATTTAATTTCAGAGTAGAGTTTAAAATAATCGGCAAATAACAAATGCTCACAAGTAATGACTTCAGGAAGATCATTAATGAAGAATAAAAACAATATGGGGCCCAGATGGAACCTTCAGATCTATCTACGATACAGTTGAAGTTAGAAAAAACAAGATCCAAAATATGACCTTGAGAATTGTTAACCTTGTTACATTGAAGTAAGCCATGGAAATCTTTAAAGTTACCTATTCGTGCGCCAGCTCCGGCAGAATGACCAAGGGAATAATTTGGAGAGTTAAAATCGCCTACAAATAATATATTAACATCATCCCTCAGACATGCTAAGCAACCCAGAGCATCAAAAAATAAATCAAAGTCTTGCATTGAGGTATGCGGTGGTATATATAAAACAAATAGTAATAATTTGCGATTTTTTACAATTTTACAATTTTTACACTAATGTGGTTGGTGGATATCGGGAACTACACTAATAGTCCAGGCTGGGAACCGGGATTTATGCTATAATAAAAAAAACATGTAGCTTCGAATCGAAATTTTTTTGAGGATTTCGCTTCAGGGGGTCCTCAGGATCATTCATACACCTTAAAACCTCTTGGAAACCCAAATCCCACAATTTGGGGGGCAAATGGCTGAAAATCCCCCTCAAATTATTAAAATATAAAAGTATTTTGGCATTTTGAGTGCACCTAGGAGGTTTTTTGGGTCGCTGAACTCGAATACGACATCAGATTTACTTGGACTCCATCATAGGGGTGGTAAAATCCATAAAGTTGGCCAATTTTGCACCCCCGGAATGTTTTTTCGCAATTTACTTGTTTTTGGCATCTCGAATGCACCAAGGGGGTTTGTTTTTTGGGTCGCTGAATACGATTACAAAGTCAGATTCATTTGATTATCATCGTAGGGGTGGTAAAATTGATAAAATTGCTAGTTTGGCACTCTTAAATGTGTAATATTTTTCCAATTTAAATTTATTTCGGGGTTTAAATGTGACTTAAAATTAGTTACAATTTATAATAAATAAGCCTTTATCTTTAAAATAGACACTAAAATACCAGTAAAAATTGAATATAAAACGTAGTCTGAAGGGTTCTAAGTTAATACAATAAAAATAAAGGAAGTAATTACTCGTGAAACTAAATCGAGTTGAAAAATTTGTCATGCAATAAAATGAGTAGTAAACCTTGGTAAAACTGATAAGACTGAACATTTACGTAAGACCTGGTAATTCCTGTGGGCAATAAACAAAGTATACCTTTTCTGGTAGACTCTGGAGATCCCGTCGTAGAATGGGGATATGTCCTAGGATCCTAGGGTGCAGCTAGCTACTTCTTCCAATTCGAAGGCCAGAGAAACTAGAACGTACCCTTTACGGGTGTCTTCAAGTCTAACATTCAGGACTTCAGGCAATGATGGTCTGCTGGGCTTAGTCACCAGAGGAATTGCTTCTCGGTTATCTCATAAATTTATAGAAGAAAAATTATCAGTATCAGGTTTATCCTTACAATAAATTTGGAATAAAAAAATGTATAAATTCCCCGTTTGAGCAAGATATCCAGAGTAAAATTTATAACTTAAGTGAAGTTAATAAAAATAATTAAATAAATATCAATTTGAGAATTTTCTGGGGGATCTGCCACAGAATGAACTTCGGCAACTCCAGACGTCCGGCAACTAGATTTGGAAGATTTGGAGTAAGGAATTTGGGAAGTTATTGGGACGTTCGATCGTGGAATGGTGGATAGAGTGCTTAGGGAGGCAGTTAGGAGGGTAGGGTGCTGTCGGGGGTAAAATGGTCCACATTGCACATTTATTTTTTGGTTAGAATAGTTTGTTTCTTCCATGGCTAGTGTGATAAATAGAAAAATGACGTGTTTTAATCGATTATTTTTTGAAATATTCATTTTTTATTTCTTGCACATTTCAGATTTTCAAGGATGGCACATCAATGGATTCCATACAAAATGTATTATTTTATGATAACCGTTTACATATATAATATATCTTTTGGGAAAATGGTCAAAATGGACAAAAAGCAATTTGGTCAAATTTGAATGCGCGCCAAGACGTCATTTTTATATTTTTTTGACAATCTGATTTTTTGCGAGTTACCAGTCCATTTGAACCAAATTAGACCAATGATGGCACTCTAGATTCAAACATCAAATTGTCTCTAAAAATATCAAGTGGGCTTAAAAAGTCCCAAAATAATTCTATCGTACTCAGAATTCTCTCAGTATTTCAAATGCAATAATATACAGGGTGCTCTATTTAAAATTTCAAAGTTGAGGTCAAACCGGAAGTCGAAAAAAAATTGGATGGGCCTAAATGAGTCTTTTTGGACGTCACATAGGTACATTATTTCAATTTTACAAACTATATTTGTTTAATCGGAAAATTTTGAGGATCGATTGACCAAATCGCCAAATTTCCGATTGAAATACGAGTATCTACGACTGCACAATAATGTACACTTATGTACAAGGTAAGTCTCTTAAGATTGACACCCCCCTTATCTCACTTATCCTTTGCCGATTTAACTCATTCAAAAAAGGAGTGGACGCGGTTTTTGAAGAATTTTTTTAATCTGAGCACGGATATTAAAAATCTCGTAAGATATACAGGGTGGAAAATAAAACATGATTTTTTTAAATGGAACACCCCGTATATTTTTATACCAAAATAATATCCTTAATTTTCTGAATAAAAAAATATCTAATTGTTATATAATCATTCCACCTGTTCGTGAGATATTACTAAAAACTTATCACATTACAGGTGTCAATTATAAAACAAAAAACATATCAAGATACCTCTGGAAACAAAGCCATTTATTGAGATAATAAATAAATAATATATAGGTGACAATAACAGTAACGAGTAATAACAATAAACAACATAAGCCTAATAAAAACAAATAAAAGTCAATATTAATACAGTAACACAATAGAGTAACACAATTTTATTTATTTACACGTAACGTAATTAAATATTTTCCACGTAACCACCACCATTCTGAATACACATTTGGCATCGTTTTATAAAATTGCTTCTCACCCTTTGAAATATATCACCATTTTGGTTTAATTCCTCAATTTTTACACGTATGCATTCTTTTAACTCATTCATATTATTAAAAAACCCCAGTTTCGTATATATCTTGTTTTATCGTACCCTAGAGAAAAAATCCATAGGTGTTAAGTCCGGACTTTTAGCGGGCCAATGTATAACACCGTGCCTTCCTATCCAAATAGGATATTTTCTGTTTAGGTGTTCAGTGACGTTCCTTGCAGAGTGTGGTGGTGCTCCATCCTGCTGCCAAATAACAGATCTGTTGTCCACTAAATTAATATTATCTAAATAATTTTCAACTGGATGTTGAAGAATATCCACATAACGTTGTGCATTTAAGGGCCCATTTATAAATACAGGACCTACAATAGCATCCTTGTGGATGCCACACCACACGTTTACAGTTTGGTATCCTTGTTTTTTTATTTTTTTTACAATATGTGGATTTTCCACTGCCCAGTAATGTGCATTTTTTCTCTTAAAAATTTCCGCAGTAGAAAAACTGCTTTCGTCAGTCCAAAAAACATGACTTAGAAATTCATCATCTTCCTCTATTCCATCAAGTATGTCTGTGCAGAAGGTTAACCTGTCTTGAAGGTTGTTGTCGTCTAAATATTGAACGGGCAAAATACTATATGGTTTAAAATTACGGCGATGTAATATTTTTATCACACTTCTTTGTGATATATCCAATTCTATTGCTGCGGCATAGGATGATTTGGATGGATTTTCAGCAAAATATAATAACGCGTTGAGTTCTGTGTCTTCTCCTCCTGTTTTGTTCTTCGCCTTTCCCTTTTCTTGTCTCTCAGAGATTCGGTATTCCTAAACTTTGCATAAATGTTTTTAAAACTATTTTTGGAAGGAGGTAGCCTTTCTCGAAATAACCTAATATACTCCCTCCGAGCAAGAGACTTATTCTTGTTGCACTGAATATAAATTTCAAGTAACTCTTTTCGCTCTTCCAATGAATATACCATTTTCAAAATAACTTGCTTCTTTACGAACACTACGTATTTTTTACGCTTATATCTAAGAGAGTGAACTACTATCTCACAAAAAACTGGATGACATCTGTCAACAAATAAACAATGCAAATATGCATTGTTTCCAGAGGCATCTTGATGTTCTTATTTTATAATTGACACTCGTAATGTGATAAGTTTTTAGTAATATCTCACGAACAGGTGGAATGATTATATAACAATTACACATTTTTGGATTCAGAAAATTAAGGACATATTTTGGTCTAAAAATATACGGGGTGTTCCATTTAAAAAAATCATGTTTTATTTTCCACCCTGTACATTTTACGAGATTTTTAATATCTGTTCTCATATTATAAAAATTCATCAAAAACCGTGTATACTCCTTTTTTGAATGAGTTAAATCGGCAAAGGATAAGTGAGATAAGGGGGGTGTCAATCTTAAGAGACTTACCCGGTACAATAAAATGACTTGTTCATTTTATTAATTTACTCTTATTTTCAGATTAAATTTATTCCATATAGCTCCAACTACTATTTATATTTGCAGTCAGCTAATACGATGTATAAGAGCAATTTTTCAATAATAAATATCCAAACCGATAATATAGGAGATCATATTGATCAAAGCCCTAAACTTATAGGGAAAAGCGACTCCACTTTAATATTTAAAGTTCCTCATCTAGACAGAAGACTAAATTTTTACACCTTGACTGTAGTTGTTCAAGATTTTGATCGTAACAAAGATATTGGAGCTGATATAGAGAAAAATGACAAATTAGTCAATAATTTATGTCACAAATATGGAGATACATGGATATCAGACGTAATTAAGGTAAGGAACTAACTCCGTAGCAGTTTTTGTAAAATATACCTACATGGGCCCTACCATAGCTCGTTCGGTTGTACCTACTTAATTCGTAAAATATTTATGGATAAATAATAACAATAGTATGAAACGTCAGTCGTTTATTGCATCAACATATGTCGCGTGCTGATGTTCCTAGAAATTGACCAAAAACAACAAACGTAACGCGTAAATTGATGCATACCTATACACACGCCAAGATAGCTGAAAAAGGGTATATTAACCTTTTTGTAGCAAGTTATTTGGTCCATTTTTCAATCTCATTTACTCCAATAGGCATATTTTTGTAACCTACAGGAACAAGTTTTTTTCAGTAAAGAAGTTACGGTCAGAAATATTTTAAACTATTTTCATATAAAAATCTCCGACAATATACGTTTCATTTTTTGCTAAATTTAGATCTCCTGAAAATGTAAAGTGAATGTGCTACAGTTACACTTATTTTTAGGTTGAAAATAACAACACAGGAACTATTATGATTGGACATTCAGATAAGGGGACAGTAAAACCCAAAACGAAATATTGTATAACTTTCATAATTACAAATAACTATAGAGAATCAGAGCATGATGTGGTTTACTATGAAAAGTTAGAAACACCGGATAAACCTGCAACAAAGGAAGCAACCAGTTCTAGTTATAATCATTTGTACATTTTATTATTACTACTTCTTCTAATTCCTATAGGCTTCTTCATTTATAGGTAGGTATAACGCAATATTTCTTCATGTTATTTTCTTGCTCTTTTATCAGTGGCGTAGCTAGAACTCAAAAGTTTGGTAAAAACAGGTAATACGAACAGATAATACAGGCACCGTAAAACCACCATACTTTGCCCACCTTAGGTCACATTTTTGAGAATATGTTACAAAATAATAATGACAAATAATCAGTATTTATGTAATATGATGTGTCTAACCATCATATGGGTCGCTGTATAGCTGTATAGGGTGGGGTAAGTGTAAGAAAAAAAATGAGTTGCATTTTAAACTTTTATGGCAAGAAAATCAAAGGTTTTCTTTTTTTTTGCAGAATACAACTTATTTCATTGTTACTCTGTCTCTAATATGTATGTGTAGTTCAACAACCGGCAACCCTGACCTACACAATGTTTTTCATTGGCGTAGCGATTTTTTTTCTTAGGAGGGTGAAAGTAGAAGGTTTTTAGATGCATATTTTCAACACCACAGCTGATAATGAATGCAAGTTTCCACACCACTCATGAAGTATTGCTTTTAGCGCGTTACCATTTTTTAGTGGGTGGTTCGCTAGTAGCCATATTTTCAACAAGAAACAAAAATAATATATACAAAGCAGCTAAGTAGCCGTGAAAAATAAACTTTAAAACGGAAAAATTAAATAAACATACTTGCAATTGAAATACAGTCATATTTATTGTGTAAGTAGGTATCTACCTAACCTACCACATCGTCAACACTCAACACCGATTTACTTTGACTCAACGCTTTGACAAAGATCAGAGCTTGTTTGTTAATAGGTACCTACTAACTAAATAACTAAACCCAGACTAAATACAACACATTTTTAAAAACCATTACAAATGCAATACATACCTACCTACCAGCTTCTCATCGCAAAGCGATTTCCAATACACACACTTTTTACAGCCAACGAAATTAGAAACTGACCTTGAGGTATTTTACCGTCATTGTAAATTTTCATTTCATTCGTGGCTAGGTAGGTACACGGTTTTAATTTTATAAACAGTCTATAGAATTTTTAATTTTAATTTAAATTTTTTGCCCACTGATGTAAATTTGTGATCTAGGATGGTAGGTACCTACATAAAATAAAAGTCAATGGACAATAGGTACCTACTAATGTAATAAACCAGAGAGCGTTTCCAGTTTTCGTAAATCCCAATAAAACGCCTAACTTAAGTCCTTGTACTTATAACCTAGCGGCCTCAAGCAGTGGGATGCATAAAATTGTTTGAGAAATGTCTTAAGTGGATGAGGTACCTATTAGTACCTACCTCAGTACACGTCAGTACTTACCTCGAGCAGCCCATAAATCAACTTTTTTTGTTTTGTTAAAGTCGGCTCTGCTCTAACCCCCACTATCCATTTTTGCCGTCAAATAATATTTTCCTTACATTTTTTAACATACCTATCCTATCTCGTAAATAAAGCGAGGTCTGGTGGAAATCTGCGTTTTTCAGGTTTCATAGGAAACGAACAAAAATTTTTGCTAAACGCCATACTTTTCTAACTTATTTTTGCCATATTTTTCCTAACCGCCATTTTTTTATTTCGACTCTCGTAGCGGTGTATACCGACTTAGGTAGGTACATAAATAATATATAGGTAGGTAAACGTCTTGCTTCGCCGTTTTGACTTTTTGTATAAGCTCCAGGATAAAAATAATTTAAAAAACGGGACTTAAAATTTACCTACCAACACTAGGGGTTACTTAGGTAATAATATATATATAATTTTTAATACAGAGCTTCTCCCCATTCAAATCGCCGGGCATCGACGGCATATATCCAGCACTACTTCAGTGGGGCCTGGATAAACTACTGCCGCACCTGGTTGGGATGTTTAGGATGTGCTTAGCACACCTCTATATCCCAATGACATGGAGAGAAGTAAAAGTATTGTTCATACCAAAAGCAGGGAGGATGGACTATTCCACCCCCAAAGCATACCGTCCTATTAGTATAACTTCATTTCTACTGAAGACAATGGAGAAGCTATGTGAGCGATATCTGAGGGATGTAACATTGACTAACAATCCGGTGCACCCCAACCAACATGCATACACGCCAGGAAAATCCACCGATACTGCCCTCCATGTGGTAGCAAGTCGGATTGAGAAATCCCTGGATCATAAGGATTCCACCCTGGGTGTCTTCATAGATATAGAGGGTGCGTTTGACAAGACCACCTTTCCTAAAATCACAGCGGCCCTAACACATAGGAACGTTCCTAATACTGTGAGCAGCTGGATATCCAACATGCTCTCTAAAAGAGCAGTACAAATCAGTGCAGGAGACACTGTCATAAGAGGACTGGTTGCGAAAGGCTGTCCGCAGGGAGGTGTTTTATCACCACTGCTATGGAATCTGGTTCTTGACAGCCTCCTAAACCACCTCAACGTGGAAGGATTCTACACAATTGCATACGCAGATGACTTAACGATACTGCTTAATGGAAAATTCGAAGGAGCTCTCTGTCAAAGAATGCAGATGGCCCTAAGAATAATCGAAAATTGGTGTGAGGAGTATGCCCTATCCGTCAACCCCAGGAAGACGGAAATGGTACTCTTTACAAGGAAAAGAAAACTGGAGCCAATGAGAGCACCTGTTCTCCTAAACACAGCACTAAATTTTGCACCACAGGTGAAATACTTGTTGGGGGTAACTTTCGATGCTAAATTAAACTGGAATCTTCACCTCGAAAGAAGAATAAATAAGGCCTACATATCATACGAGCAGTGTCGCAGGACAGTAGGGAAAACCTGGGGAATGAAACCCAGGGTGGTCCTGTGGATTTACACTGCTATCATAAGACTAATGTTGGCCTATGGAGCTGTTGTCTGGTGGCCCAAGAGTCAACAAATAACAGCAAAACTCAAGCTAGGCCAGGTACAAAGAGTTGCCTGTCTGAGCATAACCGGAGCCATGCGAACAACACCAACGAGAGCAATGGAGATAATGCTGTGTCTTCCACCACTAGACCTACATCTAGAAGAAGTGGCTCTGACTACCATGACTCGCCTTAAATCTGTTGGCATACTACCAAATGCAAGCTGTGGCCAAACCAGAAGCCGTCTGTGGACTGAGGCTGTCAGAAAGATACCCCTTTTACAGGCATGTGCAGATGGTATTCCGCCTCGGCTTGTCTTTGATAAACCTTACACCATACATACTACTGGTGAAGACGAGGCCGGCGTTGAAGGTGTAAACTATGTCTTCACGGACGGATCAAAGAAAAAGGATGGAGCAGGCTGTGGTATATATTCCAGGAATCTGCGACTCCGATGCAGCTGGACTATGGATAAAAATGCCAGTGTAGTACAAACAGAACTCGCTGGTATAACCATAGCCGCACAAGAGATTGCTCGCAGAGAAATAACGGGCAAGACAATAAGAATCTGCACAGATAGTAGACAATCACTACTGGCCCTGAAAAATTATAAAATAACTAAAGGATCAACATGGGAATGTCACCAAGCACTTGTGAGAGCATGTCAGATGAATAACATCTGCCTGTGCTGGGTCAAAGGACACTCACAATGCAACGGCAATATAGAAGCTGACAAACTGGCCAAGAAGGCAGCCAACCTGAGTATCCTTGGGCCTGGTCCTTCAAGTACGCTACCAGTTGCAGCGAAACTTCAATTAATAAAGGAAAACACCCACATAAAATTTAAGACGTTATGGGATGAAACAAGTAGCTGTCAGCTGGCCAGAAATCTCTTGAGATATCCCAGCGAAGAGACGGCGAGGAACTATCTGGCAATGTCCAGGGGTAAACTGCGATTTGTTACAGGAATCCTAACCGGACACTGCCGGGTAAGGAAACACCTCTATAACATGAGACAAAGTGACACACCCATCTGCAGAGGATGTGAACAAGAAGATGAAACGATCGAGCATGTATTTTGCGAATGTCCCGCCGTGTCATCGACCAGAGAATCCATATTGGGGGAACGTTGGCCTTCTATGGCCAATTTGAGGGAAATGCCCCTGGGCAACATCATCACCTTTTGTACAACATTGGGCTGGTCGATGACCTAGGGAGACATTTCCCTCACGGAGGAAGCACAAGGGGCCCAATGGGGCCTAAGTGCAGCGGATCTCGATCCGCACTCCGGACATATTCCAGATTCCAGATATATAATTTTTATATAGTATTGTTGAATTTGATAGGTTAATTGAATATTGAGAAATTTGAGAATTACATGTGGCAACTACGCGGTATCTTATATATGCGGTAAGTTAACTACACAGACGTATTAGATAGACAGTAGATCAATGTCATATTTATTTATTTTTTACCTGCCTTAGTTTTTTTTATACACAAAAATAAAAAAATCATTCCGGCTGACACTTGTCCCGGCTAGTGGGGCAAGTGTAATCAAGGTTCGTAATTGCTATATGCCTACCGTGCGTATGGATATAAGAAAAGTGTAATGTAGTATGAAAAATTCTGGTTCTACAAAAAAAAGAAATTGAAATCTTAATTTATAAGGAAGTTACAAACTTTTAGTTTGACAGTTTCGGAGTTTTAAACTTTACAAAGGGAAGTTACAAACTTTTAGGAAGTTGTGAAGTTTTTTGTGGGGCAATTATAGGGAATAAAGTATATTATGTTATGCTCAAATACGTGAAACAGAATGTGAAATGCAATTTTTTTAATTTTACGTTACGTTACGTTATGAGGTAAAGGATACTGGAACAATTAGTTCTCCTCTTCTCCCTAAAATGGGTTCTGGTAAAAATAGTTCTATATCTGATGCAACTGTGTGATGGTATTTCTTTTGGTATTGGTATTTCAGGCCAGTGAAAAACTCAATTAGTATGCGAGGTTTGGTCTGATTTTTTAAAAAACACGATTCTAGGTTCTAATTCGATTTCTAATTTTTTTTTTAATTTTAAATAGTGCGATTTTTACGTAGACTTTGGTAAGCATTTACACTATTTTTTCCATACACTGTTCTAATTAGCCTGTAACAATAGTATAAGAGTAAATGCTTGGTTATAAAGTAAAAAGTCAAGGATTGCAGTCTCGCGATTGCACTTACCCCATATGCGTATGTCGCTGGGGTAAATGTAATCGCAGGTTTAAAATTTGTTGTTAGTATCCAAATCCAAATCTGACAGCAGAATCAGATTCCTTGTTGAAAATTACCTAAGAGAGCAAAATATTACAACTACATAATAATATTTGTGGTAGTAGCAGGGAATTCAAAATCGTATAAGACACACAAAATTAGTATAAATGCAGTCAAAATAAAATAGATAGTAAATACTTCGAAGCTGGAACTAAAAGAGGTTAATCAAAAGGAATATGTGTATAAAAAGGATAATATTTTCGCATTTCGAACAAAAATAGTTCCAAAACGTCAAAAAAAAATTACAGAGGACCTGATTACACTTGCCCCATGATTACATTTACCCCACTCCACCCTATATTAATTTATTTAAAGTGGAAGGGTTATGAAAATATAAATTAAAAACTACGTGGGCAAAGTTAGAATCGTTTTGTCTCAACTTTGCCCGGTTTCTTTAAAACCGTTTTAAACGCAATGTTAGATCTTTAATTCTTTTTAAGGTTTTGGCGGTTTTTACACTAAAAAAACACTCCGTAAGTATCAATAAAACCAGTGCGAGTCGGACTCGCGCACGAAGGGGTCCGTACCATTATAAAATCACACAAGCTTTTAATTAATTTCGTTCGACCGGCGACTCCGGCATTTATTAGCATACATTAGCATAGCATTCATTTGTTATAAGCGAGCCCCCTTAAATATTTATTTTATTCAGTTTTTAGTATTTGTTGTTATGTTTGACATAAACCTGACATAAACCTTAGCTTTTATGTTAGTTTAATAAGCATTTTCGGCGATTTTTACATAAGTATGCAGAACGCACTACGAGTCCAACGTTCAACTGAAAAGGCGCGCGAAAACACTTTCTTCTACGAGTTCACTCAAACTATAGCTGTTGGCTATAGGGGCCACTTTGAGGTAAGTATACCACGAGACAAGTATACCATGAGCAATTCAAATAATTTTAAGTCTGGCACCTTTTTCCAACTGTCAGTCACAGCAATCTTTGAGTTGCAATAGTGACAGGTGTGTGACAAAGTGCAAAAACTAGTGCTTTTGAAGAAATAAAAACTTTTTTCGATTTTTGGGTGAGGTAAGTTACTGATTGCATCATATTTACAGCTATAAATAATTAATTGTGCGTAATTTTTATGGGTTTTCAAAGTAGAATTAAGTAGTTGAGTTATGTAAGTAGTTGAGGTTTCCCTTAAAGTAGATTCCAAGGTAGTTTAAAAACAAGATTGATCATATTGACTGATGTCACTGATGTCACGATGACTGATGCGATGATGCGAATGGGCCACCATAAGACGCATTTTCTGGGCCACCATGAGACTGTCTCAAGGTGGCCCAATTGGTAACAAACCCTTGATTTGGTGTTTCAGTTGGTGTAATTACTGATATATTTATTCATTTCAGATCAAGATGTCTAGAGGAAGAAAGAGGAAAAGTGACAGACTTTTTTTCTGAAGCAACAATGAAAAGCGCAGTACACGATGTCTTAGCAGCAAACAAATTCAGTTTAAGGCAAGCTGCTGAACACATTGGAGTAAAATTCCAAATGCATGCTCATTATGTCAAAAAACAGAAAAACTCTCCTGATATGATTAACATGAAAGCAAAATATAACATGACAAGTTTTTACGGAGGAGCTAGAACGAACTACTTTTAATAGAGTATATCCTTAAATATCCTTAAATGACGGATTTCGAGCAGATAATTGAACTAAGCGTACCCTTGAAAAAGAAAGAACAGTTAGACCATGAAGTTGAAAAAAGAAAGAACAGTTAGACCATGAAGTTGAAAAGTTTATTGTTGACTTGCAGCAATCTGCGTGGAACAACACCCCCACACTGAAGCCAAAAATACCAGGTTTGAACCACATCAAACAAAATTGGAGACTTGGTTAACAAAAAAGGAAAGCCCGACAAAATGGCAACAAACTCGTTCGCCAGGCCACAAACGAGGTCTAAATAATCTTTGCGAACAGCTGAAAAATGAAATTAAAGCCATCAAGAATGAAGATTTTGAAAATATCCTTAGGGAGTTATCGGCTGACGAAAGCACCGACTACTTTCTCGGGAAGGCAACTAAATTCTTGAATATGCCAAAGAATCATGACCTTCCCATTCGAAAAGATTATGGCAACTGGGCTCGACGAGATGAAGAAAAGGCAGAAATATTTGCTGATCACTTGGCATATACATTTCAGCCACATGAGCCTAGTGGCATAGAAGAGACACCACAAATTACTAACAGAGGTGGCACGATAATTGAGCCAATAACACCTGCTGAGATCACCAACACTATCAAGAACAATATCAGTACAAAGAAAGCTCCAGGTTATGATCTAATAACTGCACAAATACTTAAGGAGTTGCCCCGCAAAGGCATCAGGAAACTCACGCATCTCTTCAATGCGGCATTAGGACTCCGATACGTGCCAATACAGTGGAAGATTGCTGAAGTAATAATGATTCCCAAACCTGGCAAACCTCCTGAAAATAGAACATCATACCGGCCAATTTCCTTATTGCCGATTATATCCAAGCTGTTAGAAAAGCTCCTTTTGCAGAGACTCAAACCATACATTGAGGAAAGGCAGCTTATTCCGTCCCACCAGTTTGGATTTCGTAATAAGCATTCAACTATGGATCAAGTGTATCGAATTACCGATGTAATTGAGAGAGTACTAGAAGAGGAAAAGATTGCGCAACGATATTCCTAGATGTGGCCCAAGCATTCGACCGAGTGTGGCATCAGGGCCTAGAATACAAACTAGAAAAATATTTGCCACGACAAATGAGCCAAAACGTCACTTCAGAGTTAAATATGGAGAAGAATATTCTGACCTCAAGAAGATTTGTACAGGGGTACCTCAGAGCAGTGTCCTTGGACCTGTTCTCTACCTGCTGTACACCAACGACATCCCACAGAGCGACGGAGTAGTTACGGCAACATTTCCAACCAAGACGAGTCAGCCACGAACAAACTTCAAACAGCAGTCAACAATGTCACCATTTGGACAAAGAAATGGCGCATCAAACTAAATGTGGCGAAACCGATTCACGTCAATTTCATCAACATGAAATATGACTATAGTCCAGTGATTGTCAACCAGCAAACATTCCCACCTGCCAACGAAGCAAAGTATCTAGGCATGACCCTAGATTCAAAACTTCGATGGAAAACACATGTGAAGAAGAAACGTGAGCAATTAAACCTCCAAAATGTGTTATGGCAAATCAACGAAAGATGGAAGGGTTCTAGCTTACGAGTTAGCAGTCGTCAATAGCATACAAACTCCTCAACAATGGAAAATAAATAAGAAAGCGGGAGTAGACTGGCTAAATAGTTTTACTAAACGCCATCTCAAAGTTAGTCTTCGTCAACCAGAAGGTGCAGCCTGTCGCGGGCCGAATATTCAATTTGGATGAAACGGCAACAATGACTGTACAAAAGTCAAAAAGAATTTTAGCCCCAAAAGGGGTGAAGCAGATAGGCAATTGTATAAGTGGGGAATGCGGGGTTTTAGTCACTACTTATTGCATTATAAATGTAATAGGTAACACCATACCGCCCGCCATGGTATTCCCACGGAGATATTTCAAGCCACATATATTGCAGGGAGCTTCCCGATGAACATTGGGGCTTGCTAATCCAAGTGGATGGATGACGAGCGAATTATTTTTGGATGTGATGCAGCACTTTATAAAAAACAATACGTCAAGTTCGATCAACAACCCTGCTTATCATTGGCAACCATGAAAGCCATTTATTTATCTGTAGACTGCATAAATTTGGCAAAGAAGCTTGGGTTCACTATTTTAACCTTACCACCCACTGTTCAAATAAACTACAGCCCTTAGACGTTTCCATTTATTTCCCCTTCAAATCTTTCTATAATAGTGCTAGGTCTTGGATGCCGCAACATCCAGGACTACCCATAACAATTTACCAAATAGCTAAGTATGTGGGTGTTGCCTTTGAAAGGCCTATGACTCTGGCCAATATAAAATCAGGTTTCAAAAATTCAGGAATATTCCTGTTCGACCGCAACGTTTTTAGCGTCGATGACTTTCTACTAAGCACCGTTACAGACAGAGAGCATACTACCGCATCATCGTCATCAGAAGCCACATCCAACAAGAAATATTGAGAATGTGAGTAACATATTTGAAAAATAATTTAACTCTGGTGATGAACAGGAATCCAGAAACGAGAAAGTTCAGATGTAAGAAATGAAAAACAAAATTTTATTTCACCTGAAATCCTTCTTGGATATCCAAAAACAAACCCTAGAAAGAAAACTCAAAATAGGTCCAGAAAGGGAAGTAACAAAATTGTTACTGATACACCGGAAAAACTGGCAATAGAAGAAGAGCACAAAGAAAAATAGAGAAATCAAGGACGACGAAAATAGCTCTGTCTAAGAAATTAAATGATTCTGATTTTGATGAAACTGATGCAGAATCTTTCGGATAAGATGTTTCTTCACACAAGTGGGACCTTTTCGAGGATATGGAACACGATCCAGAATATTCTGAGAAGCCTAAGAAGTAATCTTATGTGCTAGTTGAATTTAGTAACATAAAGAAAGTGTTTTATGTGGCAAAAGTTTTGGATATCCTGGAAGATAATAACCTGGAATATAAAGTTTCCTTTCTACGTAGCAGTGAAATGAATAAAAAATATTTTATTTCTCCTTCTTGTCCCGACCTGTCATTTATAAGCAGTAATGGCATAAGGTGTGTAATGCCAACATCAAACCGAGTTGGGAAGACAGAAAGGCAAAACCGCTTTCTGAAGTTCGGTATTGCTTTTCGTAATTATGATGTTAGTTAAAATTTTTATTATTATTATCAAAATTATTTTATTATCATTATTTTCTAACTGTTTAAATAGCTATATCTGTATATTTTCGCATAACTTTATGTTTCCATTTTTGAATAAAAGAGATTCATTTTGTTTGTGGCTGTAGTTTATTTCAATGTGTCTCAAGGTGGCCCGCAATCTGGGTCACCTTGACAAAAGCAAAAAAAAATTAAAATTAACAATGAATTTTGCATTATATCACTTTTCTACCACATATAAAGCGTGTCTCAAAATTAACGCAAGATTTGAATTAAATAGAAAACAGTCTTTTGATTGTTATTTTTATTGAATAACGTACATAGGATAAGGTCATGATACTAAGAGTACAAGATATGATCACTTGGGAAACGCGTTTTGATCAAACTTGCGCATGACGTCACCCCGTGACAAAAATGTATGGCGATATATGGAGACGAAAGCTTTTAACACGGTTTTATTATAAAGTTTCGTTATGATTCGACTGTTAAACTATTTTGGAAATTGTCTAAGTATACAGGGTCTTTACGAACTTGAGAAACATTTTATATTTTAATTTTCCTTGGTTATTAAAGCACTTTCATTAGGTTTATTTTTTGTAAAGCATTTACTTTTAGCATAATATATTATCATGAATAAAAAATAATCTTGCAAGTTATTAATTGCCCTGTATAGGTAGGTACAAAAAAGAACAAGACAACCCAACCAACATGATATTCCCGCTCATTAAACGGCCTGTACCCCGAACACTGGCAAATAGCTGGTGTCGGAGAGCTGGTAGCTGGTACTTTGCCGTTAAAGGTCTACTACGGCACGAACTGGAATCAATGACTATCCACGTCTATAATCCTTGAACTGGAATGGCACTTAGTAGAAGGATTGTTTGTAAAGAACCTGTACATTAATTAGTAATTACGGCATTAGACCTTTACTTTTCTATAACTGCACGGGGTCTTTAAAGTTAAAGCAAGTGAACGGGTAAATATTTTATATATAAAAATTACTAAAATATAGATATAAATATTCATTAGTTTATTTTATATAATTAATTATCAAAACCGTCACAAAATAACTAATAATATTCACATTTCCTATAAACATACGCGCAAATTTAGCTTCGGTTATTTTTTATTTTCTTTCCGTGTTGTGTTGCTGTTCTGCGATTTTGGAGATGTCAGATGTTGTTTGTTTGGTTTTTGGATTTTTAGTGTTAAATTTATATTGCTGATTAAATGTGTACAATAATTATTATTTGTACATAGTGCAGTTTTTTTACTATTATATCAATTTAGCATGTACACACAACCGCACGAAAGATAAGTTTAGACATAACCATAACCTAAGTTTTATTTGGCATCTTTAGCCTTTAGCTAAGATTTTCGTTTATAACGTATATAGTTCATACTCTTAATTATTTATTAATATAATTATGTCATCCATAATTAAAGAAAAAAGTGAAAGGCAAGGACGTGAAGGTTCAGCATTATCTTTCAACTTCCACTTATTTTTGGGCAATTGCAATATTTTTTTTTAACATGAAAATCATAATTAGAAAAATGCAACATATTCTAGCATTTTTAATATTAAAATCATGCGTTTGGTAGCACTTTTGCATCTATAATTTGCAAATCTCTGCTGCAGTTGGAAACTAAAGTAGCGATATGTACTGGAAGAATTTTTACTTTTTTTATTATTGTTACTGGTACAACCCTTCATTGCACAGTAAACCATTGTTTATCACAATCACAAATGACCAAAATAATTAAAATAACGTATTTAAACTCATAAAATAATGTATTTTAAAGATGTGTCAAATTTGAATATTTGAAATTTGTCACGGAATGACGTCAGCAGAGGGAGAGAGATAGGGGATCGCATGCGCGTTAGCATATCTTGTAGTCTTAGTATCATGGTCATTAGGCTTCAGTTGTTGCGTTAATTGCATTTTATAAGCATGAAGACACAGATCTTTAGTGAGTATACGCTGTAGAGAGCTTCTTGAAATTTACAATTGTTTGGAGTTACAATTGACCAGTGTGTTTGGCGTCTCCAACGGATCCAGTCTCCCTGAATTTTTCAATAATTCTCTACACAGTTGACGAAGTTAAAACACTATTCCGACCATATTTTGTATGAAATTTTCGAACTGCGGTCGCGAAGCTTATTTTTGACAAACTCTAAACTGTCAGCTATCGAATTGTTTTTTGTTTAGGGTTGTGCTTTACTGCACAAATGGCGGCAAATTCAAATCTTGCGTTAATTTTGAGACACCCTGTTAATGCAAAAGAACTCTCAAATATTTCATACCAACATTTAAAAAAAATCAGATGAAAATTTTGTCTCGACGTGACCCACTCGCCTATGTAGATTGCTAAACTATTTTTTTGAAAAATATTTGTCACGTGGGCAAAGTAGACCCCGCCGGGCAAAGTATGACGGTACGGTACTGATGTGGCGGCGGTCCTAAAAAAAGGCCTTCGTCCGTGGCACTCCCCGATTTGCTTTGCTGTAGTTACGCCGCTGTCTTTTATATAGTATAATTATATTAGTAATAAATTATATTTTATCTTGTACAGATACGCAAGGAAACGAAATATAATTTCGAAGGCTGCAGAAAATACCGAAAATGTTTATGAATCAGTACCTTTTGATGAAGACCTCTCCAATTGCGTGAACAATGACAATTATGATAAGTTACTTCACAAATGATTATCACTAACTGTACTTATTGTGACTGTGATCTAATTCTAATGTTCAATTAATTATGTTTGCGTTGCCTTAATAATCGCTAATTATAAGTTCCTTTAAGTGAAGCGTACTTATATAAAGAAACATTAACTGAAAATTGCACTTAAAATATAAAACAGTGAACAGCATAGCATTATGTCATGTTAAGTAACCAAAACAGCAAACTGTTTAAAAACCAAAACAGCAAACAAATTAATACTGGCCGTAACTGAACATTGAACAGAAATACTGTAAAGAAGTAACCCGATAACTTTGCCATGTAGGGGGCAGCACCTACTATGTTGCTGGTTCTCCCCTACAAGAAGAAGCAACAATTATTGTATTAATAGTTATTTTAAAACGATAAAATAATCAGGCCTGAGAAATATAATTGGCAGCTATCTCTATAATAATTGGCAGCACAAAAAAATGGCAATTAAATCAAACTGATTTGTTTGTATACAAAGAATACATATTATTAATATATTGGTTCACTGTTCACTGTCGTTTCATATTTTACAAATGGTTGTCGATAACGTTAATATTTCAGATTTTAATTGTTATGTTGTGTTGTTTGTCGGTTTTATCTTAATTGTTAGATTACTAGTATATTATTAGAATTATTGATTATACCCGAGATTATACCAGTGAAAACTGCTGTAAAGAAAACTAAATGTTATAGTGTAGTAATAGTTATTGACTACATGATGCGTATACGTATGTCGTCAATATTCCCTTTTCAGGTAATTACTAAAAATGTATTTTAAAATTAAAGACTGTTAACAAAATCAACTGTTTTGTATTATTTTAGTCTCACGAAAAATGTATCGACATGCAATAGAATCTGTCGAGGTCACGGAGTATAATGTAATACGTTAGGAGTTAGCACTTATGTTGCCGTGCCAGCGCGAATGCTATTCACAAAAAGCACGCGGGTGAAAGAGACCGACAGTAGAGAGATATGCTTATAGGGGGTCCAGTTACTAAAGGAATATAATATTCGTTTTTTAAACGCCGAAATAATTGAAAAGTTGCGTGTTTTATTATTTATTGTTGTGCCTTTCAATAACAATGAGTATCATATGTAGTCCGGTCAATCTAGACATAAAAATGAGAGCGAAGGTACATAAATTCGCATCAAGCTGAAAATTGGTATAATTGTTAAAAATGTGATTATAAATAAAACTTAAAAGTTCCCCATCATTCCCGTGTATGGAAAAAATTTTACTCTAGGTCAAAGGTCAAGTTTTTCGCGATTTTCAGCGAAACGGTAAGTCTTATCATAAAAATATATTAGACAAAAATTGTAGGTCATCATATTATCTATCAAAAATGTATCAGTGCTTTTTTTTCTACGAGCCACCCTTTCTGGGATATAACGATTCAAAAAGTTGTTCAAGTTGTTATGGGCATAATATGCATGAGTGCGCCACGTATATACATCTCTTATCTAGAGTTGTTATATATGTTGAAATATTTTTCTATCGGTGATTGTAACTTATACTTAAAATATAAAATATACATAACTATAAGAATATCAGGTCAAATGAAACCCAGTCCCTTACTTCATACGCCAGTGTAACTTCGAGGACAACATCTGTCTCTTGTTCTATTGTGTGCGTGGCTAGGGTCTTACACCTGCTATAATAAATGAAATACCGTTAGTCTTGAGCGACACGCTGTAGTGAAATCACGTGTTTATCCTAACCTATATCGTGCTGTTTTGACTTTTATAACAAAAATGTCTGAATATTGTTTTATTTGTGCTAAACTTTTAACTGAAAGTGAAGTTGTTACTGTTGAACGTGGTATGAAGTCATTAATTAATGCAAGTATCGAAAGAGCAGATGAATTTTCAGAATTTCTCAAAAATCAGAAATCTGTGATAATACATGAAAATTGTCGTAAAAATTATACTCGAAAGTCTGCTATTGCTGCAGCTAATAAAAGACAGCGTGAAGAACAAGAAGCCAGTACATCCACAGTAAGTCCTCCTCGTACTAGATCACGTGTCAGTGAATCAGCTTTTTGTTTTAAAGAACTATGCTTATTTTGTGGCCAGAAATTGAATGAAGAGTATGAAAGAAGAAAATCCTTAGATTTACGCCGTCGAATTAGCCAAGTAAGATTAAGATTAAGAAAAACTAGATTTTGTTCAATGTGCTGAAGTTTTTAAAAACAGTAATTCAACTCAAGAAGAAGTTATCACCAACGGCATCCGCTTTCTTCTTTCTATGTACGGAGCTCCTAAAAAAACTACCTGCTTAGATAAGCATCGATATGTATGTTTCGTTAAAAACACTAAGAATAAGAAACAAGTTCAATTAGCTTCTCTTCCTCCAACCTCAGTTGCTGCTCATCAACATCTTCTTCGGGTATATTACCAAGTTCAAGTGTGGCTTGGTTATCAGCTAGACCCTACAGACTGGGGTTGGAAGTTGGTCGACAATACATTGGAGCCAGTTCAAACTTTACTCCCACCTGCACCGGAAAAATTGCTAAACACCATTTTTTGCAACTGCAAAAAGGGATGCAGTGCTAAATGTGGTTGCAAAAAAGTCGGACTGTTCTGCTCTTTGGTATGTACAAACTGTCAAGGCCGGTCGTGCTCCAATGTTGAATCACTAACAGAAGAGAATTCGTTTGATTCCAACGAGGATACATCACTATTGACGCAATTTACTTGCACGCAGTCATTCTGCGTGCAAGTAAATGAACAGGAAATGGTGAAAAGGAAATGATGAAGAAGAACAAGAAGAAGAACGAGAACAAGAACAAGAAGAACGAGAAGAGTTTGACGGTTACAATTCAGACGAATAAAATTCACCACTTTTTTAATTTACATCGCTTTTTATCTTTTACAATATTTACAAATTTCCGTAATTTTGCAATAGTTTTAAATTAAACAGGATCACAACTGACCCGTGGAGTAGGCCTACTGGGGAAACCACGTTAAAAAAACGCGCTAAGTACACTACCTCATAGGTGGCGTGGAAACGTGTGCATATTATGCCCATAACAACTTGAACAACTTTTTGAATTGTTATATCCCAGAAAGGGTGGCTCATAGAAAAAAAATCACTGATACATTTTTGATAGATAATATGATGACCTACAATTTTTGTCTAATATATTTTTATGATAAGACTTACCGTTTCGCTGAAAATCGCGAAAAACTCATTTTTTTGACCTTTGACCTCGAGTAAAATTTTTTCCATACACGGGAATGATGGGGAACTTTTAAGTTTTATTTATAATCACATTTTTAACAATTCTACCAATTTTCAGCTTGATGCGAATTTATGTACCTTCGAATGTCTAGATTGACCGGACTAATGTACCTGGATATATGATATATGGAGTGTAATATTTGAAAATTTTTTGTAATTCATTTGGTATACAGGGTGGTCTGATTTTTAATAGCAGGACTTTACCAGACGATAGTTCATCGAATATTAATGGTAGTTTCTTATACGAAGTATGCTCGAATCGTCTTCGTTTCGGTTCTACAAACCAGCGGATTAGATCTCTTAAAAAGCCGACAATTGGTTTCTGCTGCACGTGTTCAACTTAGATCCATTCGAAGAGACGACAACATTAAATTAGAAGCAGGTAAATTTATTAATTGGGCTGAAAATGGATTTGAATTTAGAGGTGAGGATGTGCAATTGGAAAATAATTTGCCTGGTAAATGCATCAGGAGAGTTGAAACAATGTCTGGTGAATTGTCTCGTGATGATCCGATTGAAAATGCTTATTCAAAATTCAGTGTCCTCAATGTTACTTTAGATCGAGTCATTGAAAGCATGGATTGGAGATTCTGAGAAAAAAAAGAACTCTACTTGGACCTAAATATTCTGTCGCCCTCCAATTTTGAGGAATTAAAAGAAAAACATATTCCACCAAACGTCAAACAACGTCTTTGTCAAAGACGTTGTTTGGCGTTTGGTCTTTGACGTCTTTCGGCGAAATGGGACCGCCTGCTCAAATTTTCTTTTCATATATTGAATCAGCAATATATTTATATATTTTACCATATATTTTACCTACATTTTGAACTAACATTAATACTGTATTATAAAGTAGGGTAAAATTCCTCTACCTTTCACGGTTACTTTTCCGTCCTAAAACGGAGAAGTAACGTTCCCGCGCCGGTTTCTATTCCATATTATAATTTTTTTCCTGTCCTAAACCGGGAAAGTGACTTTGCCGTTCCGGTTTTGTATCTATCTGTAGTATAAAAAATTCTTAATTCATAACAATATTGATTGCTACCCCTTGTAGCAATACTTATATTGAATGTAAATTCACATAATAGAAAATATACATAACATACAAATCACATATATGAAAATATATTGTGAAATTGGTATTTTACCTAAATGTCTGTAAAATTACATCCACATCATATGAATTAAAATTTGTGTTATGTAAATTTACATGCAAGTAAATGTAGATAGATTTCTTCCCAGTACACATACTGATATTCAATGTAAATTCACACAATAGAAACGATAATAAGTATACAAAGAACGTATGTGAAATACATCCAGAATATATAAATTAACATGAGTGATACCTATGTAAATTTACATACGTAAAATGTAGATTTTCGTAAACACTATATATTATTTTGGACAGGAAATGTAATAATACATGCTTCTGTTAACCATACATTGGTAGGTATGTAATTTTACACTGAAAATCATGGGTTACGAAATTGCCAATGATTTTCTATGTAATTTTACACAAGTGTTTTTTACAGTGTAGAGCAACAAAAACGACCAAACAACCAGCACGTATCCCTCGAGATCCCTTCATAGAATTAAACCATGTACAGTTTATTAAGGTGTTTCGATTAACAACAGTCCTTGTCTTACATGAATTTGATTCAATATTTGAATTCTTACATGCCTTACATTCTTCCATAATTCTTTAGTCCGGCACTGCGGATAACAGATTTAGACATCACTACGAAGGTAGGTATAGTTTGTAACATTGAAATATGAGACATAAAAACCCGAGCAAAGAAACCCTCATTGTATCGATAAAAGGAGCCGCCGATCCCGCATTTGCCGCCGTGCTACCGCATTTTTAACAGCGTTTTTTTTTCAAACTGTAGGTTTTTCTCTTAAGATTATCACTGTCTTTGTTGTTTTGGTAAAACGAATGATTTTGATATTATACCAGGTGCTATAAAAATGTTATGTTTTTTTCCGAAATTTCAAAACGTCCTGTGGGCTATACAAGGTATTGCAAGTTATTGCAATTATAGCCAATTTAAAGCCTCATGTTTTTTCTACATTTCCTTTTTTTATTCATTTGTTTATCTCTGTTACTTCATGAAATACACCGTTTTGCAACACCATATGCTTTTATTCACATGAAATGCATTTATCGGACAACTCAAACAGCTAGCAAGTCGCAAGGTCTCACACAACTATAGCGAGAGCAATTCAAAGGTACGCGGAAACAGGAGAACATTCCAGACGGGCCGGTCAAGGTAGATCTCGTGTTACCTCTGCTATCCAGGATCGCTTTTTAAGAGTAAATGCTGTAAGACAACGATTTATAACTGCAACACATTTAAGAGCACAACTTCAAGACGCAGGTGGTCCACTCATATGCGTTCAAACTGTACGCCGACGACTGAGGGAGGCAAATTTAAGACCCAGGATTGCTGCTCGAGGACCCGCATTAACATTAGATCATCGAAGAGCCAGATTGAATTTTGCCAATGAGCATGTTAATTGGATGGAAGCAGATTGGGAACGTATTCTTTGGACTGATGAGTCAAGGTTCAGTTTGTATAATTGTGACAGACGTAATCGCGTCTACCGAAGACCCGATGAGCGATACAGTCAATGCAATTTTTTGCACAGAACTTTATATGGAGGTGGATCCGTCATGGTGTGGGGCGGAATATCTTTGACTGGGCGAACGGACTTGGTAACTGTGAATGGAAATCTGAATTCTGACAGATACATCACAGACATTCTTGAAGCACATGTTTTGCCTTATGCCCCCTATATAGGACCCAATTTTTTACTTATGCAAGACAATGCGCGTCCCCACACGAGTGTTATCGTGAGAAATTATCTTGAAGAAGTAGGAATTGATCACATAGACTGGCCAGCCCGTAGCCCCGACCTTAACCCCATTGAACATGTTTGGGATTTTATCGGTCGGCGGTTACGAAGTGAGGGACGACAACCCCAAAATTTACAAGAATTGGAAGGACGCCTAGTCGAATTATGGAATGGCCTAGATCAGAACCTAATCAGAACTTTGGTTTTAAGTATGAACCAAAGATGTCGGGAGGTCATTCGCAGAAGGGGTGGAAACACCAGATACTAATTCTCTATTTACTTTTGTTTTGTTTCCTGTTATTCGTTGTTTTATTGATTAAAGCAATCCATTTTTCTAGGTATGTTTTTTAAGTTATTGTCCTTTTAAGACCTTTTTCTCTTCTAAAATACCTTGCATCTCTCAATAAATTATAAGATATCAAGGAAAACAGAACGCAAAATAAGACATTGAACCAGTATAATGAGTAATAAATAATGAGCACTTGACAAAAAAGAAAGTTAATAAATTTAATAAAAATCACGTCAACTCAAAAATTGGATATTTTATGAAGTAACAGAGATAAATAAATGAATAAAAAAAGAAAATATAGAAAAAACATGAGGCTTTAAATTGGCTATAATTGCAATAACTTGCAATACCTTGTATAGCCCACAGGACGTTTTGAAATTTCGGAAAAAAACAACATATTTATAGCACCTGGTATAATATCAAAATCATTCGTTTTACCAAAACAACTAAGACAGTGATATTCCTAAGAGAAAAACCTACAATTTGAAAAAAAAATCGACCAAAACGAACAAAAATTGTCGAAAATAGATAACGTCAAATTTGAGTTAACTTTTTGGTTGTGCGTTAAATAAGTTGCGCAGTGTAGAAAAGGGGAAAACTTGGTTGGTTCCCACTTTTGTTTAGCAACACTATAAAAATGTGAGAAGTAAAATGCATGTAAAGAGTAAACATGAAATGAAATTACCAGTTTCTCTTCACTTTACTTAACCAAATATCTTGTCTTGTCCTTTCATGGGGTCTGCCAGGAAAAGTGTAAAATTTCACGGTACCGTCAGTATTTCCGTAATTATTTGTACAGCCCACTACATAACAATTGTTTCCAGAGTATGATGAACGTTTATCCATACCGCAGCTAGGACAATTTAATAATTTAAGAGTACAAAATAGTTATAATCTACAAAACGTCTATTCTGTCAAATTGCAAATTGACTAGCAATAACTTACTAGGAACGGCGTTGGGGGCGCTGGAGTAAAATTCGTAGGTCGCCTACATCTGTTCGAGTAGTTATATTTTTCCGGCAGTATATAGTTCAAAATTCTCTTAATTTGCAGTGTTGCCTGATCAACCTTGCGTAATGTTGCGAATTCCTTACTCAAACGTCTTTTGACTATCGCATATCATCTAAACCAAAAATTGGAACAAAAAAATATACGTTTCAGATCATCTTAAGCATACGCAAAAAAGTGTACAATCCCAAAAATTGACCCCCCTTGTCCACTGTAAATAAGCGATTCTCGAATCTGAATCCATTCCTGTCTTCAGCCACATTACTTTTCCTGTAATTGGGTTTACTTGTTGGAAAATATATGAATTATTATTATTAATATTATTATTATTACATTACTATATGAACTGAGAATAAGTATGCGATTATATATTTTTAAATTGAGATGCGATTTCATTTACTTTTTAATAAAATACATGTTAGTATGAAAATAGTTTTCAAAAACTGATAATTATTATTGATAATAATAATATAATATATAATAATACAATAAACTGATAATAATTATTGTAGAACTACTGCAGAGTAGTAGTATCTTCAAATTAGCCGCGCAAGCGTGGGAACTGAAAACGTGATAAATCAATACGTCCCTTGTACTGTAGGAACATTACAGCTACAAGAAAAACCTAATGACTGTGAGCCTAATATTAAGCATAATCAATGTTTAAAAATATTGTAGTAGCAAGGCTACTTCTACAAAAGTTATGTCCAACAAATAGGTAATTGCTCAACCGACATCTAAAAACTCTAGAAAGAAAGATCTAAACTCTACTAAAAATGCCCAAAAAAATTGAGTTTCGTGTTGTACACGTAACAAGTAAGTAACGCAGTAGTAATATCGATTAACATGTTTACAAATACAAATTCATTTAGGTGAAGATCCAAAATATAAATCTACAGAGTTAAATATGCATGGGCCAACAGTGAAGGGATGGCAGTCCGAGAAAAAATGTGAATATCCACAAGTAATTGTCCTGCAGTTGGAAAAACGATGTTTACTGAATAAAATACAAATACTAGCTCATCAGTTTTTAATACGTAAGTAAAACGTTTTTTGTTAGCCATAGTTATATATGCCATATAATTACATATGCTTTATCCAAGTTCTTTATTTTACAATAAATTAAACAAAATTAATCGAGAAATATATTTTACGAACAGAATTTGTTAACATTAATTCTAATAATCAGGTAACTCTAAAAGCATCATTACTATCATTGGTGATGCAACTATCATTATATAACAGGCCGATATCGATATACAATTACTAGTAGACATTTAGATTAGATAATATATTATATATACTTACTATAAGCAAAGAGTACAGATATTCTGTAGACTTTGCTATAGGTATACTAAAAACAAAAGCATAATAATTGATAATGCATTTTTTCCATACATTTTCTACGAATTGATTGGTGCTTCGTCAATTATTTATCTATTAATTGACGAAGCACCAATCAATTCGTCATTATCTATTATGTATTAGGAGCAGTAGAGCCAGTCTACGACGCCTATATATTTGAGGAAATCTGTTTGGCGTTTGCAGGTGTAAAGTAACCGAGATTAATCAACAATAAAGTCCACTCCAATAATTAATTGAACCCGAAAATTACGTTTTCGGTGGTTCTGTTTTTAACATGCAAATACGCAGTTTACGCTTATTTTTCGTAGGATAACTTTGTTCTGTTATATACGTGGTGTCGCCCGGTTATAAATGCCAATATAAACAAATATTTGCAATTTACTATGATTTGTTTAAGAGATTCTACTGCTTCTTATTTTATATCTTTACAGTGTCGCTCATTACTGTCTATCTATTTATATAATATGTATCTGCTGATTAGTAGATTTTTGAACGACCCATCTCAAAAAGTCATGCTGACACCCACTCCACCCCCTTAAATTTGTTAAGTGAAATGTTTTAGTTTTTAATGTTTTTCTCGAAACCGGTAAGAGAGAGAAACGTTATTTTGGTGCCATTCGATAGAGAGCAAAATTCTTCATAATGACTATGACCTAATCTTGGTTTTCAAGGTAAAGCCCCATAAGCACAAGGAAATGGTGGGGATAACCACAAACACACATGTTGATCAATATCTTAAAAACTACTTAACCCTTTGAAGCACGTAATTGAATATAAAAAGTTACAAATACCACCTTTAAGTCATAGTCAAAGTCGGCAGATACAGACCTACTCCTACTGGAGCTTTATCCAGTTATGAAGCGATAGAGAAAACACTAGTCTAAAATTTTTGTATTTTCTATTTTTGAAATGAAAACTTCTTAGGCGCGCTCAGCACTTTTTTTGTGGGTATTGAATGAGACTGGACCGTCAGGCCCGGATATGTAACGCTCCTTTGGGTAAAGTTGGCACGAGTCGACTAAGTGAGAGAGGATCAGTCGGCAGAGCGAGACAGTAGAGAGAGTTTGTGGGTATTGAATGAGACTGAGCCGTCACGTTCGTTTATGTAACACTCAGTCCACTCGTTGACTAAGCGAGAGAGATAAACTTGAATCTAAAGTATTTACAGTATATTTTAGCTTCCTTAGGCCTATTGTTCAGGACAATATATCAGGAGGTTCCGTCTGGTCGGGTTACCGTCCTATTGATTTCCGATGTGTATCGAATTGAATTGAATTTGAAATCCCACCTTGAAATCATAAACAAAGATTAGGTCATCGTCACTATCCAGAATTTCACGCTCTATCGAATGGCAGCAAAATTACGTTTTTTATCTTAAAAGCGTTACTGTTTTCGAGAAAAACAATAAAAACTAAAATATTCCACTTATAAAATTTGAGGGGGTGGAGAGGGGGGGGGTCAGCATGGTTTTTGAAATGGGTCTGTTCAAAAATCTACTAATGTTGGCACCCTCTATCTACCCTAGAAAGGATTTGCTTTTACTCAAAAACCGAAGTATGAAACCGTCAAGTCACTATACTACTAGGCCGAGGTAAGGAGTTGAAGTTCTCACTATACTTATTAGTAGATATACGTTAAGGGTTATATATGTTAAGGGCCATTTAGTCTTTTGGAAAAACTAAGAAAAACTTAACGCAAAACTGTAATGCAAAAAAATAATAGTCGGATTTCCTAAATTAAATTTAAAAAAAATTAAATTAAATTTAAAAAAAAGAAACTACAGCAAAGCAGTAAAGTGGGTAATTTAGAATCTCTTAACTTAATACTGCTCGATATTATCCCCGTATATAATACTATATATGTTTCACCGTTTTAGCATAATAAGGTAAGCGTCCCAAATTCATCTTAAGGACATCTCAAGGAATTTATGTTACATTTTGTGCAATAGATTTTATAATTATTTAGTGACTGACGATGGTCAGGTAAAACTTTCTTAAATTAATATTGGATTCTGAAGATATCTGACCACTTAATTAATAATACTAAAATTTCGTTACAGATAATTTAATTTTGCTGAAACCTTTCAAATATCAGTATATAACTTAATTCAGACAACAAGACTATGTTTTGCTCTGCATTCAGACATCCTAGTGAACCTAACTCTGACAGCGATCCTGAATCATACATTATTCCGAAGAATAAAGAAATATCGAGGTATCGAGAACTTTTTTATGAAATTTTCTTTTACGAATATTTCTTTTACGAAAAACAATATAGGTATGGCATTAACACTTCTCCAACTTCTTAATAGCGAAAAATCATCTATTATTTATTTCAATAGGGGGCTCGATCGTTTTAATAATTTCGTAATAGTCATACCAAATTTCATCTTTAGTATTTCGCCACTTACATATATCTATACCAGCTTTGGCCATGGCTTTAGCTAAGATCTTTTCCTCATTCTCATTCTTATTTGTGATCTGTGCTGGGTATAATATTCATCCAAATAATTGACTATCACAAAATCGTTAACCTTTAATTGATTAAAGGGAGAATTCAATTTCTGTATCACCTTGATTGGTGTCTGTTTGAGATGAGCTTTCTTCAGTCACTAGTCATTACTATAGGTACCTCTGTATTATCTCCTACATTTTGTTGTTTTTTTTTCGGTATTTTTATTTTTTCTTCACGTAATTTCTTATTTTCTTCACGTAATTTATTATTTTCTTCCCCATTTCGCGTTCTTTTTCTTTTAAGGTTTTGTTGTTCTTCCTCTTTCTATAAAAAATATTTTCTCCGCGCATCAGCGTTGCCTACAGAAGGAATACGGCTATATCTTGAATTTACCTTTTACTTGGTTTAGGTCAAAGCAGCGACTTTTGAATTGGATATAATATCTATTATATCTATTATCTATTATATATAAGCTGCCAGGAGTAATCCTGGCAGCTTCAAAGAAGGATTAGCATTGTGTGGTTGTTCTCCAACGATGTTTTTCCATTTTTCTGGAGTCTTTCGATTATTTTCTCATACCACTTGTGTGATGCTACTATTATCCATTTCTGTCGGATTATCTGTTCTTTCTTCAACTTTTGTTTTAGTACTTTTAGAGCATCACAACAGCTGGATTCAGCGGGCGATTTCGAACGTATTATTTATACGTAAATAATAATAATCAATTTATTGCCTTCGAATATTATAATGGTCTGGAATTAAAATTTTAAGTGGATTATCATGTGTTAGGTACAAGAGACGTAAACAAACTCTAAACTCGGAGCAAAAACTATTTACGCGCAAAAAAGAACAAACGACCTGCACTGATTGAAATAATTAATAACTTAAAAACTGTTAATACTTAAAATTAACGAATTATCTAGTATTTAATAGGTTTAAATTTTAAATGATATTTTATATAAAAATAATGTTTTACGTACGAACCAACTACAGAATTAATGTTTAAAGAATAACACTTGGAATTAGATACATTGCAAATTATTTGTTTTTAAAAATACTGCTATACAATCACTTGTGATTTTCATTCCAACAAATGTTAAAATTTCGTGAAAATGACTGACCGTGTCTCTTATCCGTTGACAAAATATTAATTTTTGGTATAAGCCGGCCCATCGAAATAATTTCGAACATTCAGCGATATTGCGACGAGAGAATGATGTTTGTAGTACACTGAGAAAAAAAACAATTGTGGTAACTGAAAACTCATTTGTAATAAATGAAAGTCTCATTAACATAGGGGACAACTACACTGTTGCTTTATGATAACTACACTTGGTTTTCTGAAACTGGGTATTTATAACAACTGCTCTAATATTTAAGTACGTGACTTTCTTTGTGGCAAATGAAATGTGGTAGTTACTAACATCTTAGTTAGTTGGTGCAAAATGTAAAATTTTGATGGTGACATTCGACATCAGTAATATTTACTGAGGAGTCAGTAAATATTTAATTAAATCAACTATCACCGGAGTTGCTGCAAATGAACTTCACCAGTAGTTACAAATAAGATTAGAAATCTTTAAAAGGCATAGTTCAGCTATAGCAACTGATGTATCTTAATTACTTTAACTGAATAATTTAATTGTTTACTGTTAAATGAGACAAACAAGATTTATAAATATCATATTTTTGTTACCAAAAAAAATATTGCATAGATACTTAATAGATACTTTGCAGGAATACCAAACTAAATATAATAAAATTATAAATACATAAAAATGGCCGTTGACAATGACATGCTTATACTAAAAGCACGATGAATGTAGAAATGAAACTGTATAGGTATTATACAGGGTGAGTCAGTTTTTTGTAGACAAACTTTAACAGGGGATAGAACGCACGTTTTTAAAAAGAAAAGTGCCTATAAAGATATGGCCGATCTAGCTTCCTAAGGAAGATACAGGGTGTTAAAATTTATTTTTTTTTTACATTAATGTGTAATATTTTCTGAACGGAATGATATATTCACTAAATATTTTACACATATCTTAACCTGCATAGGATCAACATGTTGTATTGTTCCTGTCGAAAATACTATAGTGGATGTTACTTTTTTCGGGTACTTCGACTATTCTGCATAATAGAACTTTTTTTTCGTACGCCACTGACATTATCTGATACATATTTCTAAAATAACGGCCCCTTAGTAACAATTTTGATCTCTTGTAATTTTGCTCTAACTACGACAGTTTTCGAGATATTGGCCGTTGTTTTTCTGACAGTGTAATGTCGTTATTATATTTTTTTTTTCTCGAATTTTCTTTATGACTTATAAACGAACGCTTAGATTTTTTCATGTTTGGGGGATAATGCCTATTAATTAAGGCTCATAAAACAAGCGGTAAGAATGTTCAAAAACTTGCACAGTGGCGGGGTGGAAGGGGTGCTCCACCCCTTTCGTAAACAGAACTTCTACGCCAAAGACTATTTAAAAAAAACTGTTATTTTCATTATCTACATACAGTTTAACAAAAATAATGTCCCTTCTTCTGTTTCGAAATTCCTGTGCGTTTCCTAGTTATTTTGATTTTTAGTGTTTGATGTGGTACTAAATTAAGTAATTTATTTATTAGCAATAATAATTATCGGCTAAATATTTAATTCTTTCAACGAAACCTACCTAAATATGGTTTGTTAAGGATTCTAAAAAGCCGAAATCTCTTTATCTCTTTCCAAGTAATTACAATTACAAAAAAAAACATTAGATGAACATTGATGTTAATGTTTATGGAGATATAAACATTTTTGAATTTATAGCAATATTTAATTAACAATAATAATTGTGGAATAAATAACAATTGTTTGCAATAATGATTTATAAATAACAATTACAAGAATTAATAACAATAACACTAGTACCTACATACATAAAATTAGATACTTTGTTCAAAATGTAAACCGTTCTTCTCAATACACATTTCACTGCGACGTATCATAGAACGTCTTAAGTTAACTAAATGATGCACCCTTATTTCATTGCAAGCATCTCTAATGCGATTTTGAAGTTCCTCAAGTGTATTAACCGGAGTGGTATACACTATTTCCTTAATGAATCCCCACACAAAAAAGTCAAGTGGTGTTAAATCGGGGGATCTGGGAGGCCACGCCACTGGACCTCCACGACCTATCCACCTCCCTGGATAGTTATTGTTTAGCCAATTTCTTACATTTCTGCCATAATGGGCCGGGCACCCATCAAGTTGAATCCAAGACTGTCTTCTTAAATTCAAAGAAATGACTTCCCATATATTACCATGGTGTTCTTCTAAAAATTGTAGGAAATTTTCTGAATTTACACGTTGTGGCAAGAAATAAGGTCCAAACACGTGGTTGCCGTAAATTCCAATCCAGACATTTGTACTAAATTCATGTTGAAAACTTCGTGGTCGAATGGCATGTGGGTTTTCATGTGCCCATACATGCAGATTGTGAAAATTTACTATACCACGACGAGTAAAACAAGATTCATCAGTCCACAGTATATCGGATAAGAAATCCCTATTATTTTGAATGGAGTTAAGAACCCACCTACAATAAGTAAGTCTTCGTTCAGCGTCACCTGGACATAAACCTTCAACAGGTTGAAAATGATATGGGCGTCTGTGATCCCGTTTTAAAACACGGGAAATTTTACTTTGGGAAATACCAAGAGTAATAGCAGCACGTCGAGTACTTGTCGTTGGGTTCCTATTAAATTCCCGCAATATACGGTCTCTATCTCGTCCACGGTTGTTCTGTCGGCCCCCGGGTACATTTTTGAAACCCAGGTTAACAAATCGACGGTGGATACTCACAAAAACGGAATGATGAGGTTGTCGTCTATTTTGAAATCTTCTTCGATACTCCCTAGCTGCATATCTTGAATTCCCATTTGCGAACCCATAAATAAAATGAATGTCGGCTTGTTCGCTATTTGTAAATGTAAACGGCATGTTACACTAATTAAAATCTGGCAAATCACGTAAAATAACTTTTTAATCTTAAAAATAATAATTAATAACAGTGAAAATATTCAAGATGAAGCAAAATTGTTTGTAGATAAACTTGTAATACGTCAAACTGTCGTTTCAAAATATGACATAATGCTTACTTGTTTTCCAAGGAGTATAATATTTTGTTGCAATTATTACGTACAGTTACAAATACGCTAGTTTTAAATGGAAATTATTTAGCAAACAACAACAAAAATTGAAACAGAAATTGGTACATGCACAAGTTTAATAAAACTTAAAGGACATTTTTAAGACTTTTGGCAACTGCACAATAATCTATTGTATTGTAAGTACATTTGTAATTTAACAGATTTCAACATATAAAAGTATTGTATTTGAGTAAGGCTTGATATAACAAATATTTATTTTGACTACATTGGAAAAAGATAAAGAATAAGAGATTTCGGCTTTTTAGAATCCTTAACACACCATATTTAGATAGGTTTCGTTGAAAGAATTAAATATTTAGCCGATAATTATTATTGCTAATAAATAAATTACTTAATTTAGTACCACATCAAACACTAAAAATCAAAATAACTAGGAACCGCACAGGAATTTCGAAACAGAAGAAGGGACATTATTTTTGTTAAACTGTATGTAGATAATGAAAATAACAGTTTTTTTTTAAATAGTCTTTGGCGTAGATGTTCTGTTTACGAAAGGGGTGGAGCACCCCTTCCACCCCGCCACTGTGCAAGTTTTTGAACATTCTTACCGCTTGTTTTATGCGCCTTAATTAATAGGCATTATTCCCCAAACATGAAAAAATCTAAGCGTTCGTTTATAAGTCATAAAGAAAATTCGAGAAAAAAAATATAATAACGACATTACACTGTCAGAGAAACAACGGCAATATCTCTAAAACTGTCGTAGTTAGAGCAAAATTACAAGAGATCAAAATTGTTACTAAGGGGCCGTTATTTTAGAAATATGTATCAGATAATGTCAGTGGCGTACGAAAAAAAAGTTCCATTATGCAGAATATCCGAAGTACCCGAAAAAAGTAACATCCACTATAGTATTTTCGACAGGAACAATACAACATGTTGATCCTATGCAGGTTAAGATATGTGTAAAATATTTAGTGAATATATCATTCCGTTCAGAAAATATTACACATTAATGTCAAAAAAAATGAAACTTTAACACCTTGTATCTTCCTTAGGAAGCTAGATCGGCCATATATTTATAGGCACTTTTCTTTTTAAAAACGTGCGTTCTATCCCCTGTTAAAGTTTGTCTACAAAAAACTGACTCACCCTGTATAGCTCAAAATTAAAATTTATATATGTATTATATTACTCTAATATATTATATATAAAATGAATATTGCATACTTGTAATGCAGTAATATAAAACTAAAGAATATAATAATTATAAAAATAAAAATTGTTATACTTATACTGGAAGTATATGTACAAACTGAAAGAAGTAATGTAAAAATTAACCTATACTCAAAATTAAACACTCTAATATAAAATATAGAACAAAAGTCTGATCATTGGTCCATTCATCCAGTCATCAGTACATTTCGCTATATAGCAACTCTCGTCAAACAAAACACAATATTCACAACGTATACAACCACAAAACACCCTCCCTCATGACTCACGACGCAATACCATAGATAAGTGCCCAATACAAAATGGGATTATGAGCAGTGTTGCCACTAGGCCAACACGAAAATACTGGTGAAACTGGTTTGCATTCCTGGCAATATTCAAATAATTTATTACAGGAATTGCAATTCCTGGCAATTTTATAGTTTAATTTACTATTATGGTGTTTAACTTTTTTCTGCTATAAATCTGTGCGCGAGAACAGCGAAAGAGTCGCCATCTGTTATTTTTATGTTAAACTATTCTAATACGGGGATTTTTTAAATATCCATACCGCACATGATAAAATTATCATAAAATTTTTGTTATCAATGAAATTTGGATAAATCATCGTAGGAAATTGGGTAAGAATAACGTTGAGAGTTTTGACAGCTATTTGTTTTCCTTATGAAATGATGAGTTTGCGCGCTTTCTTGCGGATTTCTGTTCTCGCGAAAATTTATTATTTTAACATATCTAGGCATCGTTTTTTATATAAATCCAACATAAATCTATATACCTAGCTGTTATTAAAAGTCAATAAAACCACAACTTATTATTTGCTTTCAAATAAATTTATTTAAACATTAAATAATGGTTGATATATAAATAATGAAATAATAGAAAAGTAAAATAAAACAAATCAACATCCAATAATAGAAATAAACAATAAAATAAACATATCAAAATCCATACAGAACAGAAAAAAAAAAGATTTATCAAAATATAGAATGAAATAATAAATTATTTGTCTCTATATAACTTGGTTTTAATCATTTTATCAGTAGGTGTAAACTTTAAAACACCTCCCTGATTTTTAATGCCGTCTTTTGTAGCTAATATTGCCACAACAGTGTCGGACTTTAACCTATTTCTAATGTCTGTTTTGACATTGTTCAGATTACTAAAAAGTCTTTCCACGCTGGCATTGGAAAATGGCAATATTAACAACAGACTCATTACTATTTTCAAATTTTTAAAAATTATCATATTGGCAGAATTTTTTAAGGTAAATACTTTTGCCCAGTATTCCTCTGCTGGCAAATTAGCATTGAGACCCAAGTTTTGATGGTCTAATAAAGCATGATCCCTCCACTCATTGTCCAGTTGTTGAAGATCCACACACTCTTTTAAATAAGAAAATCGTTTAATAACATGACTAAGTGATTTTTGTTCAAATTGCTGAGCAAAGTGTGGATCTAAAACGTTAATTACATCAAAAAGTTCATCAAACCGAAAACGGCTTTTAATTTCAGTTATTAGTTTTATGTAAAATTTTAAACAAGATGTAAAAAAATTCGTCATTGCTTTGGAGTCAAAATTTCTTTCTTTTTTAAGCTCTTGCACAGATTCATGGGCTGCCATGCCAATGTATATTTTCAAGTTCTATGAAGTTTCGCGGATTTTTATGATCATAATTTAAAATATTGTCAATAGCAAGATTTCTAATAATCTGAACGTCAATAAAGTTACTATATAAGGTTTTTAATAATGTAGTTACTTCTGGTTTAAGTTTATACAATAAAGGAGTTTCTGATTGAAACAATGTATTAAAATTATTAAGAATGTTTAATACATAAGCCATAAATTCTAAATATATTTTGGTATACTTATTACTTAAAGTTTCAAAAATTTGGTCGTTAGTAATGGAGGGATCTTCAAAGGATACTAGTCTAAAATATTCTATAAGTGGTTCATACTGTTCAAGTACTCTTGAGCAGCACTGTTCTAATGACAGCCATCTAGTTTGACTAGGCAAAAGTATTTTGTGAATTTCTGTGCCAAAAAAAATTTGGAATTCTTTAAATTTCTCCTGTCTGGAAAAACTTCGGCTAAAGTGAGCGCCTATATTTCGTAAGACGTCTTCTACCCGTCGAGGCAATTCCAGACAGGCCTTGCTTGAACACAGATGGATCATATGGCAAGAGCATCTGACAAGTGCAATTTCGGGTAAATCTGATCTCAAATGAGAAAAAACGGAGTTATGTTCCCCTACCATCACATTAGTTGTGTCACTGGCAAATCCAATTAAATTATTTATTGGTATATTTTTTTTATCCAGGGTAGATTTTAGACATTGATATAGATCATCTGCCTTTCCAGATGCCACTTCTATCATGTCAAAAAATCTTGTTAAGACTTTATTTGCTGTATCAGAAAAGAAAATTACCGTAAATGCACACTGTTTTATTGTCCCTTTATCTGTTGTCTCATCCATTATTAAAGAAAAAAAAATTTTGGTTTTTGAAGAAGACAATAAAGTTCTTCTTGGAAACACTTTCCTAAATTTGTCTTAATGATAGAAGTGGCTTTAGTTCGTTTGCAGGCGAGATCCTTTGCAATTTTGCTGTCTGAAAAAATTTGTGCACATAATGGAGTTAATGTGTCCATAAATTTAAATGAAATATTGCATTCTGTTAAGGCTGCAGCTAATTTAATCTCTGCATTCCTAATATTATAATGATGGGACTTATCTACCATTTGTTCCAAATTTTTGTTTTTGTTTATAATTTTCATTGAATTTATATGTTTCTCGGAATGTCCATGCCGCAATATATCACTTTTATTTGGAAATATCCTAACATCACAGACTTTACAGGCAGCATACTCAATAAGATCGTCCTTATTTTTGTTTTTATCGGATTTGATAAGCCAATTTTTGAAATTGTCAATTTCTAGCCAAGCATTATTGAATCTATGAAACCGTTTGGGTAATTTCTTCTTTTTACTAGGCTGCCTTATACTGTCACTAGATTCCTAAAAAGATTCCTTTTATAGAAAAAGGTTTTTTTCTCATGTATAAAATTATATTACCAGAACTGCTGAGCTGCTAGAAGCTTGTGGATCTTCCTCAGCTGGCCCATAACTATCATCAGTAATGACATCAGTATTAGAAGTTTTGCCATTTAGGTTTGAATCACGGTTTTGATCGTCGACCGAACTAAAAATAATCTGGTCTTGTTGTTTCCGGGGTGACTTCTTCTTTTTCGACTGAAAAAACATGTCATATTTAATATGGCAAAATAATTATAACATACCCGATTATTGTAAACCTTTTATTGATTAAAATTTGTTAAATTTAATTTTTATTTATTATAAGATTTCTGTTGATAAGTTACACCTATATTTTTAAATTTTATCGGTAGATATAATAATTTCTAATTTTGGTTTCCTACCTGTGAAGTTTGATTATTGTCCACATCAGATTTTCCTAGCTTTAATAACCATTTATCCATTTTATTATATAGTCACTGCACTGCACTATGTCACTATAAAGATAAATGTTTTATACAAAAAAGTCTAAAGCTGGCAATAAATAAAGCAAAGCTAATCTCGAAACTAAACGATATTGAAATTTAACTCCCTGACCGCTGACCGGTGATTCACAGCTACGAGACGATGCTGCGGAGAACCGCACAACGCAGAATCCCGACTCGGGATTCCCGAGAATCGAGGTCATCGAGAATAAATAATCATAGATCTTATTAGTAGCATAGTTTTAAAAATCTCGATTCGTGTTATTACCGCTAGATGACGATGGATGTGTCAGTCCACTGGCGTTGAGTCCACTGCAGGTCCACTGACACATCCATCGTCATCTAGCGGTGATATCGCGAATCGAGAATTTTAAAACCGATTAAAGTAATCTTTGACCCGATTAAAGTATAAATCTGAAAAAAATATTAAAGTAATCTGACTCCTGGCAAATTCCTGGCGTTAGGCCAATCCTGGCAAGTTTACTGGCAGGACTCTTTATTCCTGGCAAATGCCAGTAATTACTGGCAAAATGGCAACGCTGATTATGAGAGGAGTCAGGAGAGGCAATGCAGTAGAGTTGGTTTGGTCATGCGTAGTTGCTTTAAAAGCGTCAAAAGATCATTGAGCAGTTGCTTTAAAAGCCCAAAGTTACGACAACTCGTACTTTAATAGTAACTAGGGGAGAGTGGGGCATAATGATCCCCGTAAGGTTAAACCCGCCATATTTTGTGAAACATGAGACTACTAAATATTATACTTTACCTGAAGATTTAGTATGCAATTTGCTACACTTTCATCCACAAATATACACGATACTACGCACTATTTTAGGTAGATACAGATTTTTGTAAATGTGTGCAAAAGGATCATATTACCCACAGGTTAGAGGTAAAATGATCCTCCACATGGGGTAATATGATCCCCCCTCAAAAAGTTCTCTCTTTTTTATGAAATCGCACGTTTTAGGTGTAATGAAACAAAAAATATAAATAGTGAAAACTAGCAATATATTAAGATAAAAATGTAATAACTAAAAATCAACAACATTATTCGCACTCAAAATTAAAAAAAAATACATTTTTATTCTTTGCACAGGCTACATAATAGGTTCATTAATAATTAAAGTTAAATCTAAAATATAAGATTTTTTTACGTTACCCTTCTTTGTTTGGGTCACACAAAAATCGCACTCGAAATCGCAATCGTCCTCATCGACTCCAGCACATTCGTCGTGAGCCCATTTTAGACATTTGCTACACCGGATCCATCCTTCGCCTCTTGAATACTGCGTGTATTTCTCACAACAAAAGATACACTCCTCCTGATTCTGATCCCTCACTTTCACTACTCGTATCGTCACTTTTTTCTACTACTTTCTCCTTTGTCACGTACTTCGATTTAATTTTTTTTGTTAACCAAATTTGACTCGTTCTTCTTTCTTCTCTTTTTCTCTATTTCGGCTTTCCTTTAATTTTTGGAATTGGATGGCAGCTAGCAGGGGTTATAGTAAAGGAACTTTCTGCTTCAACTTCACTTCGGTCTGATATATGTTCTAAAATAGGAGGTGTGTCCGGTCGTGTGCTTGGTCCTGGAATAGGGGAACTGCGTGAAGATGGATTCTTCACAGGGGTTTCAGTTTCTTTTTGTAATGTTTCCTGTGCTGCTTCATAGGGCTCCTCGGTCACCTCTGCGGCTACGAAATCTACGTCGGAAAATATGTCGGGGTTGAATGCCATTATTCCCGTTTTCTTAAAGCTATTTATTGCGTTATTGGGTATAGATGCTTTAAGGTAGGACTCTGCTTATTTGGTTTAAGGTAGATTCTGTTTATTTGGAACGTTGTTACTATTCGGCCTGGATTATTGTTCATCCATCTTTCCAAAGATTGGTCCATGTACGTGCTTAATGGATACATTACTCCGACATCCAGCGGTTGTAGCTTATGAGTTGTGTGAGGGGGGAGACATAATATAAAAACGTTGTTTTCTTTTGCCTTAATAATCACGTTTAAGTTTTTTGTATGTGTTAAGTGTCCATCTAAAATTAGCAACACAGGCTCCTGTTTGGACGGCTTTATAAAATTTAAAAAATGGTCAAACCATTGCTCGAATAAATCTAATTTCATCCAGCCGGAATCATTGCAACGGAAGATGGTTCCAGGTGGCGCACCATCCATCAGTTCTGCTTTCATTCTTTTTCTGCTAAAAATGGGGGGTATGAAAACCCCTCCCGCTGATATACAAACAACTGCAGTTGCTGATACTCCCCTTTCAGCAGATGTTACACGGGAAACTTGTTTTCGTCCTTTTTTTGCGAACATTTTCGAGTTTTTGCCAGGAACTGTTGATACAGAGGTTTCGTCAACATTAAATATTCCGTGGGGAGTAAAATTGTATTTTTGCAAAATGCTTTTCAGAAGATCGAAAAACTTAGAGACTACTTGTTTATTGAAACCTCTTGCTCGTGCTGCAGAAGTTGCTTCTGGAGTCCGTAAGGATATTTCAGGGTGCCTTTTTTTAAAACCTACGACCCAATCGCGTCCGGCAATTTGTTTTGTACGGGAAAAATTATGGGCAATGTTATTCTTTTCTGCCAATTGAAAGGCTAATCGCCTTAGATCAATTGTGGTAATACCATACATCCTAACTTCAAGGTCTGAGGATATGATTTATCAGCTCGTTTTCCTGATCCACAGTAAACGTTGTCGTTTTGCTACCTAACTGTTTAATACTTCCTGTGGCAATTTTATTTTTGTTCAAGACCCTGCGTTTAAGGGACATTAACGGCACTTGAAATATTCGCGATGCCGTTTTATATGGCATTCCATTATTCATCACCTCATCTATGGCGTTTTTTATATTAACTATATTCCAGTTTGGTGCTGAGTTTTACAGTGATAGGTACGAGGCACCCTAACAATAAAAAAAGCATGTATTAGTTAATATTAATAAAATGTATGGGGTAAAATGATCCCGATCATTTTACCCCGCACTGCAGTGATCATTTTGCCCAAATACATCATTCATAACCAACTTAACTTACAAATTTAGAAGAGTTAACTTCTGTAGAAACGAATACGTGATCGAGTAGCTCAAACATACCTGATTGAACACCATACACTGTTTAAGAAAATAAATGTTGTTATAGGATTAATTACGCACTTCGAAGAAATTAAGATTTTACATCAAGTATTTAAAAAACAAACATCGGTGTATTCGCCGGCTACAGCAGTTGAACTGGCAGCTATAGGTATGTGATTGTCCGCAGCTATAGGTATGCGCTGGAGTATATTTCAGCCTCCAGGTAATAGATGGCGCTACTGGTTTTTGCGTAATCTGGGGGGATCATTTGACCTCGAGGCATCATTATACCCCACTCTCCTCTACAAAAAAATCACTTGCACATGGTATTATTTAATTTTTTGATTAGTGATAAATACACAGGCCAGTAGCAGCAGGTGTGTTCTTTTAGGGGAATGATTTTACTTACGCCAATTAGCACTCTCTCTTACGCTTTTTTTTTTTTAATTAACAATGAGTAGGTCAGTTAGGTAGGTACACTGTGAAAAATGACAGTGTATATTGCAGACGAAATCATGTGGTTCATCCATGGCTAACAAAATATCTAAACATCTCTCCGTAGTCCGTATGAACAAATAAATTTGATTTCAACACCTACCTTTATTTTCAACTAAATTTTATAATTATTTCCCAAATTCCTGACCTGCGCTGCTGCACTTACTTAATTATTATTTAAGGTCATTTACACCTATTTCTGTTAACGATTAAACAACATCGATATAATAATTATATAATTAAATATTTGGCTTTATTTCAGCTACGAAAGTGGAATTACTGTTAACTAATGAAGATACGAACACCATAGGCAGCATCGAACTTATAAATTGGGAATATTTAGGATACATAGCACTAGCTGATAATGAGAATACAGAATTTAGAAGTCGTGAATTGAAGTCTGCAAACGTACCTAAAAAAGAAGTAACTTTTGTAAAACTGAATCTGCATAAGAATTATATGAATTCACATAACTGTTATAATCAGGTATGATTTAGAAATAATAATTAATGCATGTCACGATCGTCACATATTAGTCCGACGTATTAGAACCTAACTTCATAATAGACTAAGAGCTCGCTTGAAAAAATACTATAGACGTAAGACTATGGTATCCCATAGAGTTAATCTATGGTGATACATACAACTTACTGTAATACTGATGTATTTTAAGTAACAACGTTCCGCAAAACCGCAACTCGCTTATGTCCTACGATATTATTGCCTTTTCTTAAGCAATATTTTTCACCCGTTTCACTCTTAAGGCATTCTAAAAGTTAGTTCTATTAGGCCTTATAAGATTACACAGATGTGCGCAGAAGACTTTAAAGATTATATTTTTAAAGGTTTTTCCAATTACTACAAAAAAATGTTTTGCATCAAAGAAAAATGCATAAGTTTTCTGAATGTTATTAATAATATGCAGCCATTTCTCACAAGCTCCCTCAAATTTCTCGGATTAGGAAACCGATGTCTAACATGCTGTTTTATGAACTACACAACCCGTGAGACCCATTCAAACGTGTACACACAAACAATAAAAAAATCTGAACTCTTAAATACTAAATAATTATAAACACAAATCTTACAAGGCTTTACAATTTACACAAACTTTAAACCAACGATTTATGAAGGTATAAGTCTCTGGTTAAATCAAGCAAATCTGCATTACCAACCAACCCAAAATATCAGAGTTGGCATCATCTGCGCCATCTTTTGTTTCGGCAGTATTACTAACTTATGATGCCATGACAGTTTCGCTATTGATATGTTAGAATTCCTTCTACCATACCATACCGTACCATATTTTCTATGAATGGTACTAACTAAATATTGGTACATTTCAAGTAAGACCGTTTAAAATGAACTAATTTAGCAGACTTAACCTGTGTTTTTCCTGTCATCAGCTGTTGATGACAGTTTGATGTCATTGAGTTTTTGCTGTTTGCTTAGGATAGTAGATTGTGTTGTATGTGAAATGGATTTGAATATGGCCGACAACGAGGCAAAAAATAAAAGGAGGACTAATGCCACAAGTAAACAAAAGCAGTTATTGGTGGAATATGTTAAACAAAAACCTCAATTAATTAGTGGCAAACAAACCACCAATTATTCCATGAAAGACGCTACAAATGATTGGATAAATATTACAAACATTTTAAATAGCACTCCGGGGACAACTAACAACTTCCTTTACACATTTACTAACACTGGACTGAGATATCTCAATGTACTTATTCGATGCAATATCTAACTGGTAGCTTCCACTTTCAAAAAAATTTCAATGCTCTAAGAACAATTCCCATTGAAAATAACATAAATATATTATATTTGTGCTATTCTTACCCTTGACTGTAAGTCTAAATCAGTTTTGCGCAGTTGAGGACGCATATGGGGTTGCAAATATTCTATCAAATACAGGCACAGCTCCTTAGATAGTCGAAACATATTTACAAATTGTCTTTCATTTAAGTCAATGAAAGGATTCCTAGGGTTATGTCTTATATTAGGGCGATAACGATCTTCCGCTCCTTCCAAATTTCGTATTGCAAGAACATTTATTAAGTCATCCATATTTTCTTGCACGCACTATAGTAATTAATTACAATATAATTACAACACACAGTTTCATATAAACCAAAACAGTAAAAAGTATTTCGTATTTCTAACCTCTAAATGTCAAAATGAGCACAAAGAGCTGCTTGATGCCCCGCTCCCCCGCTTGATGCCCCCAAAAATTGACCCCCAGAGACCTAACAAACCGTCTGGCGGAATCAGACATTCTTCGACATGTCTCCTCACTTTCTTCCCACGAAAGTTTTACATTGTTGCCGAATTTTCTGTAGAACGTATTTTTTTCCAAAATTGATATGTTTGCGTTAAGTCACCCACAAGTTGCAAAGTATCATCATCTTACGGTACCTATTTATCAAACCATTCCTCAGATCTAATCAGGTAATGCTGAATATTTTCAAAAATACGTAATTATTTAGCGTATATTATGTAGATTCCTTTGGGCAGTGGAAAGCTGTGTTTGATGTTTTATTTCATGCAGAAGGCTCCAAGGCCTATGTAGTGGTGATCACTGCCAAACATTCTGGCAGGATCGCCGTGTAGTGGTGATCTATTGAGATCACCAGGTAGTGAGTTAAACTACCTATGAATGGAAACACAGTAGGGCCACTCGACATTAGTTTATTCCAGCGTGGTAACAACGATTCATTCTCAGTAGCTAACTGATACAAAGTATAAAGCTAATTGATTATGTGACCTAATTACAATGATTTATATAATATTTCCACATGTCAGTACAACCCGTGTACGTAACCTAGTTTCATCATAATTGTTTAATAAGCAGGCCTGGGCCTAGGAATTCCTCATGTCAGCAATTTAGTAGTTTTATTATTAGTTACTTGACATGGTTTCTTCATATACCTTGAAATAATAAACATAATAAGAAATTAGATAATGAGAGCAATATGGCACTACACCTCTTATCAGCACTATTATTATTAATTTATTATTTATTTTCTATTTTCTACATTTTAGGTTAGTCTAATTGCAATAAATATTTTGGGAACGGAAACAGAAGCAAAGGGGTCGGCCAACAATGAACCTGATAATATTGCCAAGCTACAAGATGTTATTAATAATCCTGATTATACTTCTGCTTATGATGACTTAGCATTTGAAATGTATGTGGATACCGATATTGCAAGCATGATACGAGCTATGGAGATTAAAAAACATTTGGCTGTCATAGGTAGGGATATGTAAGAAAACTAGAACAAGGAGACCGAGCTCGCGTAAAATAAGTATAGAGAGAACGGCACAAATGACGTCGAAATCCGGGATTAGCGGCGCTGTGAGGGGCACCCCACCTAGCTTCAGGAGTCTCCGTGCTTTCCCAGCCAATGTGCTTTCTCAGAGGTTGGCCTTTGTGCTTTCCCAGCCAATGTGCTTTCTCAGGTTAAGGGGCAATTGTGCGCGGTACCGCTTTGCGCAGGTAAAAGTCCGCTGCCATTAGGTTTATCCTTCGACGTATTTTGTGTCGCCTGAAACACGCGAGCTCGGTCTCTAGTCTTCTTGAGTATAGAGAGTGACTACTGCTCTGTCCAGACAGTATTCCTAAAAATATTAGTACCTACACTGCCTAGGCAGAGGAGTCAGCGTTTCCCACGTAACAATCTTCCCACGTAAGTCTCCGTCTAAGCGTCTCCCACGTAACAAATATTCTTGGGAAACCTCTTGGACCTCCTTGGTAGACCTTATGCCATGTACACGTATATGTGTACATGTATGTGATTAAATAAAAAAAAATAGAAAGAGCAAAAAAACTGCGGGGTTCGAAAGCGCAACCCTCGGTATTGCAATCAATCAAAATAATTAATTCAAACATTGCAGATGCTACATGTATTATTCCGGAATACTCATAACGGTCTGGCAAACATCCACGTGCCCAAAGGAGCCGTGGCAGTTGATTATTTAAGAACCTAACCACCATTCTACAATTTCTTTGTTGTTTTTGTGCCTTAGATGGCTTACTGAAGCAAATGCTATGCCACTGATAACTGATAGACTAAGAGCTCGCGTAAAAAAACCACGTGATATGATACCAAAGGTTTGACTCCAGAAATAAATAGTGCATATTATTATAGTACGTTAAACACGTAGCCGCTCGTCTGCCATTTGCATGTGGTCACCCAAATTAGCAATAATGAAATTAATTTTGGAAAAAGTAGTATAAAATCTCGTTATTTATACCAATCGGAGTAGTTTCCACAAACACCAAAACACTTTCACTTCGCTCGACGCGCGTTTCGCCAACCAAGTTGGCATCATCCGGAGACGATTAAAACTAATCTTAAATTACAAAATCTACCATATTTATACAATTTTTCCGGTGACGTCACTAATGATATCACCCTGAAATTTACGCGTGACTAATCACGCTTCAATGATCGGTTGCTAAGCAACGCGTAAAGCGGGCTACGGTATGATATCACCGTCAAATTTACGCGTGACTAATCACGCTTCAATCATCGGTTGCTAAGCAACGCGTAAAGCGGGCTATACGGGATAGGTCCCTTGTCGCTATTCATACTACTATTACACTTTACAATTTCTATGCTCTCAAATGCATCCAACTGTCTATTATTGGTCACATTTCTAACTAATCTTAAATTACTAATATCTATTCTATGATTGTTGTCAAAAGCATGTTGTGCAACACTAGACTTATCTGTTCTTCCATATTTCATATGAGCCATATGTTCTTTAAATCTGGTGTTAATTGACCGTCTCGTTTGTCCAATATATTTTCGATCACAATCATTACAACTAATTTCGTAAATCCCAGACCTTTCATTTGGAACAATTTTATCCTTTGGATTGTCTAAAAGTTGTTGTAATTTGTTGCTCGACGAATGAATCGCTGTTATACCCACGTTTTTGAAAACCTTACTCAAACCATGAGTAAACCGGGGTTCGTACGGGATGGATACATATTTTGGAGCCTCTATGTCCTTTTGAAAGGTCGTAGAATTACGAAGTGTGTCTTTAAATTTACGCTTCCTAATTAGTTTTTCAACTATATCTCTAGGATAACCATTACTCACAGCTATATCTTTAATTAATACTTTTTCTTTTTCAAATCTCTCATTACTGAGAGGGAAACTTAGTAAACGATGGACAAGAAAATTGAAACTTGCCATTTTATGTTGATAGCAGTGGTGAGAGTCATTAGTTATATATCTGATCGTACTGGTATCTTTTCTATATATATCAAATTCTAACCTATTATCAATATTTTTAATTACTAATACATCTAAAAATGAAAGTTTTCCATTATTATCTCCATTATTAATCGTCTCCGGATGATGCCAACTTGGTTGGCGAAACGCGCGTCGAGCGAAGTGAAAGTGTTTTGGTGTTTGTGGAAACTACTCCGAGTGTTACAGTTACATCAAAGGTTCCACCCCTATCCAGTAGTTATTTATACCAGACAAAGTTCGTGATTAAAATGTGTGGAAATATCATTGTTCAAAGTAACCAACTAGGCAGACGCGCTAGATGGTACTTTTGAAGCCATTGAAAATGCCGAAAAATTAGTCACAACCGCGTGATCGCATACCTGTATAAATGTTAGCTCAAAATGTAGGTAAAATTATGCTGTTTCAATATATGAGAAGAAAATTTGAGCACACGAGACGAGACGGTCCCATTTCTCGGACAGACGTTGTGAAAGATTGTTTGGCGTTTGGTGGATTAGGGTTTTCTTTTAATTCTTTAAAATTAGAGGGCGACAGAATATTTAGGTCCAAGCAGAATTTTTAGTTTTCCTGAAATCTCGAATCCATGCTTTCAATGACTCGATCTAAAATAACATTGTTGACTTCAACACTGAATTTTGAATAAGCATTTTCAATCGGATCATCACGAGACAATTCACCAGACATTGTTTTAACTCTCCTGATTCGTTTCCCAGGCAAATTAATTTCCAATTGCACATCGCCACCTCTAGATTCAAATCCATTTTCAGTTCTATTAATAAATTTACCTGCTTTTAATTTAATGTTTGCCGTATATCTCTTTGAATGGATCTAAGTTGAACAAGTACAGCAAAAACCAATTGTTGACTTTTTAAGAGATCTAATATGCTAATCTGCTGGTTTGTAAATATTTAGACAAGGATTCGTTAATGCCACTAAATACTCTGAGATAAATCTGTGCAATCAAAATTGTTTCATGTTTAAATAATTGTTCCTTTAAATTTCTGGTTTTCGCTCTAACATCGGGAGTTATATCTTGCGTTTCTTCCATTTTGATTAGGGTTATTATTATGTCACCGTACAACGCTTTGGTTTGACCTTTATATTTGCTGAAAACCCAGATTAAAGCTTTGTTTTTTGACCACCATCTAGGTTCTCCTATTGTTTGCAATCTCTTGTTGGATTGAATTGTTTTCCGATCACGCCATATGTCTATTCCCTTTATGAAATCCTTTATATAATGCACAAATATACATTGTTGAAGATTTTCTGAAATTTTTACAGTACAGTCTGAGATCCTGTATCAGCAATCGATGAACAATCACCCGAATGAATCAGGCGATTTGTGCGCTGCCTAAATATCACCCTTCGTTAATAATGATCATATTGATCATTAATTGCTCGTTGACTAAAATACTTTATTTTATTATGTTTATATTTTTAGTCTTGTAAAGGGATTTGCATCTGTTGGGCATTAAAGATTATTATTATTATTATATTAATATTATATGAATTATAACATTTTTTGATTTTTAGATGAAAGATTTGAGTATGCTAGAAAGTTAAAAAATGCCATGCTAAAAATGAGAGTAGCTGGAGAGAAATTAGGAAAATATGAACTAGAAAAAAGGCATGCAATAGAACTAGAGGATTATGAGCGCGCAAGACATAAGAAGAATCAAATAGAGCAATTTAGAGCTGAAATTTACCAAGAACATAGTGTAGGGCAACTACTAGAAAATGAAGGAGTAAGTTAGTAATATATATATATATATATATATATATATATATATATATATATATATATATATATATATATATATATATATATATATATATATATATATATATATATATATATATATATATATATATATATATATATATATATATATATATATATATATATATATATATATATATATATATATATATATATATATATATATATATATATATATATATATATATATATATATATATATATATATATATATATATATATATATATATATATATATATATATATATATATATATATATATATATATATATATATATATATATATATATATATATATATATATATATATATATATATATATATATATATATATATATATATATATATATATATATATATATATATATATATATATATATATATATATATATATATATATATATATATATATATATATATATATATATATATATATATATATATATATATATATATATATATATATATATATATATATATATATATATTGCACACACACTAATAGAAACATAACAAAATGATCAAAACACAGCAAAATATCCAAAAAACGCTAAATTAAAACTGATAAAATCTCAAAATATCAGATGAAATGACACTAAAGATAGCGATCGTGACAACAAACACGGATTCATTTTGTATCAAAACAAAGGGCGTCACTTTGTTAAAATCCCATTGTTGTTTGTCAAAGTCCACTTTGGTATGTGATTTGGCTATACCTTACATTGCATTTATAGCTTCTAAAGCCATTTTTTAAATCGGCAGTCAACTTGTACTTTTGCTTAGACGATTCAATAATATAAACTATAAAGTGGTGAGGTTTGATCATATCGGCGCTGAAAATCTTCTGCAAAGATATTTTCTAACTTTTCCAATTCTTCCACGGCATACGAAAGAGGCATTTTTCTTGTAATGTATCCAGAGCAGTCTATATTGGTTTTAAAATATTTTTTAAGTATTTTTCTGCACTGCGTTTTACCCCAATGTTGGAAACTTTGTGGATGATTGTATTATCATTATGCGATGCTCAGTGGCGCGCGCAATTATCCTAATATAGGAAATAAAATAAAAAACAATAATGTTAACTCAATTACATTTATAATATATCAAAAAGTGAATGTGGTTTTGTAAATGACGGTCTTTTAACCTTCGAATCCAAGAAATCAGGCGATTACCATGAATATGAATTCCACCGTTTTCGAGGATTGGTTCAAAGGAATTCTGGACAAATTACAACCTGGATCTATTGTAGTAATGGATAATGCTTCCTATCGTTCTCGTAGAACAGAACAGCTGCCCACAACTGCATGGCGGAAAGGGCAAATTAAAGACTGGCTGGAAGAAAGAAACATTGAACATGATGACTCACTACTTAAAGCTGAATTGTTGATACTGGCAAGGCAACATTTTCCAGCTTTCAAGAAGTATGTAGTGGATGAACTGGCCAAAACTGGAGGAATGGAGTTAATTCGGTTGCCTCCTTATCACTGCGAACTGAACCCGATTGAGGTTATTTGGGCGCAAATAAAAGGGAAAGTTGCTAGAGAAAATACAACATTTAAGTTAGCTGATGTGAAAAAACTTCTCAGTGGTGCAATCAAAGAAGTAAATGCAACTGGATAAAATGTATAGACCATGTGAAGAAGGTGGAATAAAGAATGTGGGATCTCGATATTATGATGGATACTCCGGATACTCCCGTTAAACCAGTCATAATAAATGTAAATGAAGACAATAGTGAAAGTTACTTATTTTCAGATAGTGAATAGTGATATGAATTTCTGATGTGAGTTTTTGTTAAGAGTGCTACTAATAAGTGACAGTGAAAAATACCAATGTTAGTGTATGTGCAAATATACTATATTTGCACATACACTACTATATTTGCAAATAATAACATATCCCGCAAATTGGTGAGTTATTGGTGAGTAATATCCCGAAAATTGGTTCATACTTGTGTTTTAACCTACAATCATTCTCAAGATACAAAACTGAAGAGTTTGTTGTTAGTTAGCCGACTTTCGTCAGAAGGTACTGAGGTCCCATACGGGAGGAAACTCAGCTAGTAGTTGTAAGGTTTTGGTGCAAAAACGAAGGTCCCATACGGGAGGCAACTAGCGTGTTCTCCCAGGCACGGGGAAAAGTGTTAATAAATTCAACAAGGCACAAACATTCATCATATCATACAATAAGTGGCAATTAAGTCACTGTTATAAGTAAAACACACAAGTAGGAAAAACCTACTCGTAGCCATGAATGGAACAAAAGGTCAACAACATTACTTAGATCGAACTGAATAAAACATAATGAAATAATCGTAAAACAGAATGAGAAGAACACACTAAATAAACAAGTAAAATGAGCATGGTTTATGTATAACGTATCATAATTATTTGTAGTTCAAAAATAAAATATAACACGGACAATTTTAATAAAATGATGGCGGTAATTATCGAGTTAACAAATTTAATAATAAATATTACAAATGAAGTATATTTACTAACCTGGGAAATTTGACGTCAAACACTAGTCACTCGCACACACCAGAGACCAACTACCTGCTTTCCCATATGCCTCGTTTCCTTTATATCCCGACTTATCTAAACCACCCCGCACCACGTGTTTCCTAGTGCGTACTTATACCCTAACCACTTGCTATTTAAAAATCGGTATCTCCTCTTTAAACAAAATAGAGGTCACGACATCGCAGATTTCTTAACTAAATAAGGGATAGGATCCATTTCAGCGCCTATAACTTTTTTTGGTTCAGAGTTTTTGTTGGTATAGACATTGCTTCATAGAAAAAAGTAGATAAAATTTCCTTTAAAATACCGAGTCGAAAAATTTCTTGGGTTAAAAATTTACCGAAATAAGTTTCATATAAAGTATATCGAAATTTTGCTTCGTTTGCGAGATATTGGAAAAACCGAAAAGGGTGCATTTTCACCCGTATCTCCAATTTGCACCCTCTAATTTAATAGCACTCGGTTTTTTCTTCTTTAAAACCCCATTGAACAGATTCCTTCAATAAAAACCCATAAACGTCTTAGTTCCTTTCTATATGACACCATCAGTAGCCTAATAGAGAGGTTAAAATTTTAATTATTTTCTGGTCTTATATATTATGAAATAAACGAGTTATTACTTTGAAATTTGGTATACTTTTTAACTACCCTAAGTTGATAATAATACTGTCAACAAATACTTACTAATAGCGTATTTCTTGAAAATATAATATAAGATCCTGAACTTAGGGTACCCAGTCGGTGATTTTTTTTTAGACTGAGCAACTGCTGAAACCTTTAAACTATTCAACTTTTTGTAAATTGATCCTCTTGCAAACAACTTGTATTTGTTGTACTGTTATATACAGTAATAATACGTAGGTCAGAATTTGTTTATGCATTATGGCAGTAAACGTGTTAACTTTCAGGTATGTGGCAAGGTTAAGAATGAGAAAGAAATTCAATTATACATATGATTTGAAAACATCTGCTTTAATAAAAAAATGTGTCAATTAATTTAAAATACATTGTACCCTAGATTTGTGCAAGAAATGATGAATGTTATACTAATACCGATTGCGACAACAAAAATCTGTTATCGCCTGTGCTGACAAAACATTCAAACGAAAAAAGGCCCGTCTCACCTAACCAAATGCATACTAATCATGTATCGCCATTACACATGCCGAGGCACCAAAGTCCTAAATCGAATTCTCCTAGCATTGGAAGTCCCACAAATTTACAATCAAGGGGTTCATTTCGTAGAAGAAATAAATCAGTTGGTGCCATAGTCAAGTCCACATATGAGATGTATGAAGACAAGCCTTTACCTGCATTAAGACAGTAAGTAAATAAGTAACATTTCATAGGCCTTTTTAGTCCAAGTATTCTGTCACGGCCCAATGTTAAATTTGCAGAAGTAGGAATTTCTGCAAATATGGATAAAAAAAATATGGGCGTATAGGAAAAAAAAATTTCTAGTTCTTCTAACTCGCGCCTGAATGGCGTACAACGTAAAAAATTCGCAAGTTGCAAAAAACGGTTTTTTGTAACTAACTAAAAAATTATAGCTCCTATCAAATTAGTCGAATGAGATAATTATAGATATTAAAAAAATGTAGCAAAACGCTGCTATCATAATTTTCGATATTTTCGATTTGTAGCATTTCATTACATAGAGAAATAAGCAAATACGCAAATAGACGAATCATAAGGAAGATACACTTTATTTGAATTTCAGTTTCTTAAAGAATTTTAATTTTTTACTGGCAAACGGTGTGTCAAACGAAAAAAAGCAAGGAGCCTTTTTCTGTTTTAAATTGATTGATCGGGAAACCGAGATACCGAAGATTTTGCAAGCACTAGTCATTTTGAACGCGCGTCATAAGTTTTCACTGCTAGCGCGCAGCAAATCCCCCACTCCGCTTACTTCTCCCACTCTGTTTTCTTAGTTTGTCATGAGCTATATTTACCCCAAGTACGGCAATGTATGTTATAGTTAATGAGTTCTAGAGAACCCGATTTTTACTGGTATATCTAACTTGAAAAGTATCTACGAAAAATATCGAAAATTATTATAGAAGCATTATGATAGACTTTGTTAATATCTACAACTTACTTTTTTAACTTTTCTCAATACAAGCTATAGTTTTTTAGTTATTTACAAAAAACGTTTTTTGCAACTTTTTTGGGTTTTATCGAATTTTTTAGGTTAATTTTTTTAGGTTTTAGGCCTGAATGGCGAACCATTCATGCGCGAGTTAAAAGAATCAGAAACTCATATTTGAATTTTTTTTTCTTACACCTACGACCATATTTTTTTTATCCAGACAAGAATTTATGTCACCACTTGACTAGAATGCTTGGACTACTTACTTTATATTCCATTTTAGTTCACAAACAAATGAATTTCTAAGAGAATGCCAGTTGGATTCCGACCATAAAACTATTTCGAAATTGACAGATAGGGAAAAGAAACAGGCGGCACTGCCAATTCTGGTATTTGGCAATGACTTGGTGGAAAAATTTTACTCAAAACATTACTGTGATAAAGAAGATGGATTAAAGAAACTCAAAGAGGAGCTATTTTCTTATGATAATACGAAAATAAATACACCTAATAAGACTGCAAGAGCTGCTATATTTTTGTTACATAGATGTTTGAGAGACAAAGTTTTCTCGGTGTACAGTTTGGCTAATGAAGTTATACGATTATTTTTTGTACAGTTTGTGCCTGGCAGGTATGTAATTTTTGAATTTATTGTTCCTATGATCGTTTTTCATCTACCTTATCATTTACAGTCTGCTGTATAAACTGTAAACAAGGTTCACTGACTGGTAAAACTGCGGTCAGTGCTACCCATGGGCGTAGCTTTTTTTTGGGTCGAAAGTAGAAAGTAGTCAAAAGTAGAGAGTAGTATTTCGATCACGAATATTTTAAGAAAATTATTAATTTTCAAAATATTCGTGACCTCAAAAAAATTTCCGGAAATAATTTTAGCTCTTATAATGTTATAAGTGACAATATTTATGTCAGATAAAAGTCAATAAAAATTTATTTTATGAATTTTATTTCAACAAGTACAATCAAACTGGTCCCAATTTGACTTATGGCATCTTTTTGTATTAGGTACTTGAAGTTGAATTTGCTACTTCTTCGCGAATTGTAGGTATTTAAATGGTTGTTATCAAAGCGGTTCACTTTGGAAATTACACGAAGCACACTACAAGAAATTAAATTGCCAGATAAACGTCAAATAAATTATCAGCTCACTTGGCATTTAATTACATACTATGTGACTTTCTTTCAAAATTCTCTAATATTCTTGTTTCATTGATTTTCCTCCGAATATAACTCGTACTCTCAGTTTTGCTTCAATATTTGTCATTCATTCATTGCTCGTTGCCGCTGTTTTTGGAAAATAATGACTCCCAATTCGCGCTCATAATTATTTTCGTCACAGCAGCAACTCGTATTCAGAATGACAAATATTGTCGGCAAAATCCAGAGCACTTGTGATATTATATATGAGAATACTATTTCTGTCTACCATTCCATACCTAAAATCATGTGTTTCAAAATTGTTGCCAGACTAGCCAGCCTTGCACATTTTAGGACACACTATAATATAATTTTCACTTATACTTTGCAGCACCTTATCTAAAGTTGGCAACCGCTTACTTCAACCGCTTTTTGGTTTGGGTGGCTGTACATTTCCATGTATCTTTTCTTCTCTTAAAAGTGTGTATGTGCGTGCCTTTGATGCTTCTGTATAATCCGAACACATATCCACCTTCATACCTGTCGTGATGAGGATGACCTCTCTGTATGCGGTAAAATACTCGTAAAATAATGTTCATATTTAATATTATGAATCCATATTTATTTTCATATTCCATATTTCCAACCCGCCACTGGCAGACTCGATTACAGTTTCGGAAACTTGCTGCGTGCCCAATGAAAAAAGATAGCACGTCATTTCCAATAAGTTAAAAAGAGATGTATGCTCTCGATATTTGCTTATCAATAAGGATCTGAGCGTTCCGCTTACCGAATTTTCATAGTAAACTAAACGAAAATATTTTCGAAGTAAATGTAAAAATGGCTAACATCTTGGCCTATTTTATATTATTGTGTGCACAATAATTATCTTATGACATTCATAAATATTATATACAAATTTTATATAGTATTGTGGAATTTGATATTTTAATTGAATATTCAGAAATTTGAAAATTACATGTAGCAACAGTTCCTATAGGCGGTCAGTCAACATCGTATACATTTTATATGCACTTTAGGTACCTATATGAGTATAATTTGTGTTGAAAATATATTTTTTTTAATATTTCAGAGTTGCATCTGCTGAAGTATCGAGAAGTGTAGATAAATTATTACCAGAACTACTAACAAAATCTGGAGACACAAGTCAACGTATTAATCAGATGGCAGTACATACAATATTAACTATGGCTGACTGTAAAAATGTTAGGTAATATCAAATACCTACCTATATTATATCTTATTGGAAATAGTACATAGAAAGTTATGGTATTAGAAAAAATTATTCGAATGAAGCCATAACAGACTGTAATTCTTATTGTTAAAGCACTTTAAAATCAATATTTAATAGGTGCTCCATTGCTAGCATGCAATTACCTACTGGTTCCAACCTCGATCTTAGCATCATAGATAAGACACAGCTTAGCATAGAATGAGCCCAAGAACTTTAGTTTACAGTTCTTGGAATGGAGAACGTTCGACAGTAACCTGCATCCACATTTCCCCAAGCGTTTTCAACGACCAATAAAATAGAGAGGTTCTTTCCTGCTTTGCGCGCGAAAATTTCTGACATGAATGACGAATGACTCGGTCAGCGGTCCGCGGAGCACACTTTGAGAAACACTGCACTACACAAACGCCGGGAAAGCGGGAAATACACCGGTGGGGCAACGAACCTACGCCGTACGTATCCGCTGACGTCAAAAGCGTGGTGGGGGCCACGAGATTTGTTTAACGTTACGCTTATGGGGATAAGCAATCCTGTTTAGTCTATAATCGTTGCCTAATATGTAGGTATTTTATATAAAAATGGTAAAACAAAATAATAGGTAATCATTGTAGATTCTAATTGCTTTAAAGTTTTATGCAACTGGAAGTTATCAATTAATTTCATTTCATCCATTCAATTCAATTTCTTCCAATTAATTCATTTCATTCATTCAATTAATTTTCTTTGCTTTATATTTATAGCAAATCAACAAATACAACTGCAACAATCTAACGTGACTCACGAAAATGTAACTAACGTCTGAAAACTTGGGTTCTTCCAAGGATGGTATTTGTAGTTAACCATCCTTACTAGTAGTTAACTAATAAAACAATAAAATTAACGAGATAACTAACCTCTATTGAAGTTTTCTGTTGTGACCATAGAAAATCTACCATCTAGTTGGTAAATTTTCTATGATTGTGACAGTAAAAGCGGCGTTGTCAAATTAAAGCAATCGTGTCACGCGAAGACCAACACGAGGGGTGTTGAGAATGCCACCTAACACAAGTCTTCGCAATGAAACCACTCGCGTCGAACGAGGTTGAGAATAGGGACCCTGGCCAGTCATTTTAGTTGGCCGTGCAAATATTCCAATAATTTTACCGACAAATTTGATTTTTATTAAAATTAATTAAATAGTGGCTTGAGACCAAATACGAACTGCCATGTCTGAAACTTTTCATTTCGCCATTGAGAAGGATAAGTTAAAGAAAAGCAAGAAAAATACTTGTTGTGCCGGACAAGGATATGAAGGGTTTGCTTTCACTCCGTTGATGGAAGTGGATGGAAGGTCTCATGAAGGTCTTCTGGCAACACTGCATCAGCACACTGAGTCTGTTGTAATTCCGTAAAATTATCACTAATTTTGAAATAAATAGATTTCTAGCACTAGCACAATAATAATGTACATATACAACATAAAATCAATAATTCAAATTGCTTAAAACACCACACATTGTTGACAAATTATCATAATCTTATGATTATTTGACCTGCAGGCAGTCATTTGGTAGATTTGAAGTTATGCCATTCACATGAATATTTTGAAAAATTCCTCTCACGTGCCTGCATTATTTAGCCATCTGAACATGTTTCTCTCGATAATGAATTGATTCATGAAGGATCTTCGAATCTTAATATGGCAAGGTACCTATCAATTATATCAAAGGCAAAATTTATATGGGCTAGTATCTACCGGAATACTTATATTCTGATAGTTTAAGTAGAATACTTAGGTATTATCTTAGGTTACTAACATGATAATATTCATAAATTAATATTAGAAAAAGATGAATGCATTAACATTAGATACTTTTCTTGATCATCATTGTTTTGTTATAGAGATCTGAATATAATTCCTGTTCATTTGAGTAGACCCGTTAATAGTAGTACACATCCTAGATTAGCGCTTAGTAGAGCAGAAATGGTTGAACAACTCATTATCAATTATGGAATATCCACTGAGAAGCAAAGGTAACAATGTCATATTATTATTATTTCCCAATTGGCTTGTTTTCCTTTCTAAATATTGATGATAGTGACTACATTGATAAAACTAATTCCACCATACCTATGGTGTCATTAAACAGGTTCGACTTTTGTCCTTGCCTTTGAAGACAGTTCAAGGGGAAGATACGGAAGTAATTCACGTAAAATGCTTAAGAATTGGATATACTGCTATATTAGATGCAAAATAATATCTGCTTACTTTCCATAGTATGTGAATTATATGTTGTACAGTAATGATTAAACAAAATTTCTTTGAAAAAACAGGAGAACATTCACATTCTTGAATAAAAAGCTATCCTACAAAAAAAATCATAGAAATCGGATAAGAGGTCTAGACAAAAATTAACTTCCAACTTTTGGTTATTTTTTGGTGATGCATTATTTTCTTGGGGAAGTGTATAATTATACTAGACATTATAATTTACGTCATAAATCTCTTTAGCTGGATAGTGTTTGACCCCTAAAAACCTAAATGGTTTTTCATTACAGTTTATATATATATATATATATATATATATATATATATATATATATATATATATATATATATATATATATATATATATATATATATATATATATATTATATATATATATATATATATATAATATATATATTATATATATATATATATATATATATATATATATATATATATATATATATATATATATATATATATATATATATATATATATATATATATATATATATATTCTTCGCTATTCATATTTGTTTTGTGAAAATTAATCTTGGGTTTCTAGCATTTCATTACATAGAGAAGTAAGCAAATAGACGAATAATTAGGAAGATACACTTACCAGTGCTATATATGTATGTCCAGATATAGCACTGGTAAGTGTATCTTCCTTATCATTCGTCTATTTGCTTACTTCTCTATGTAATGAAATGCTACAAACCCAAGATTACTTTTCACAATATATATATATATATATATATATATATATATATATATATATATATATATATATATATATATATATATATATATATATATATATATTAGATACTAAATAATTATAGAAATATAATATTATAACCCTTATAAACAGAATAATATTTAAACTTTCTTCACATGCCATTATTTGTATCTTTACTATAGCATAGAAATTATAAAGCAGATGTATGTTTCAGTGGTTTAACTTGTCGAACATTGTCAGAGTTTGGGTCTAGTGGCTTACACCATCCTGCTGAAGCTGTTCGAAAAGTATCTGAAAGAATATTAGTACTAGTATACAAAGTCAATCCTCGTTTAGTAAGAAAACAGTTACCACCCGATGATGATATAACAAGAAGAAATTTGCTATATCGACAATTATTCCATGAATTTGACAAGATTGATTTGCAGGTAAAAATATGAGATAAATAGTAAGATCCTCAAAGAACAGGAACAATCCCAGTAAAAAAGTATGTTGTCCTGTTTGTTGGGGGTCCATGTAAACGGCCGCTGTATTCTGACTTATGTTCAAAGTAGAGATTGGTCGGTGCATATTTTGTTTATTTTATATGATTAAAATATATGCATTTTTCTCGTCAAACACGAAGTAATGTAGTATAATTATTGAGGGAATACAGACAAAAAAAAGGCAAAATGGAAAAATTAAGGTATAGCTGGATTTTTGCCTGAACCTTACTTTTTATGGTAACAATATCACAAAAGTCCTCATCAATATATGTACCATTGAAAATGATACTCGGGGGTCACGAAAAGCGGGTTTTCGCGAAAATCTCGTCAACGGTAACTTTTATTGAAAAAATAGTGGTTATCAAATTTGTAGCTTAGGAAGTAGGTAGTTATAATGTACGCAGTATACACTCCTCAACGATATGTATGTGTATTATGGTATGAATGTTATAATTGTATCGATGGTTATAATGATCATCAATAAAATATCAAAGCTGCTGAACAACGTGGTCAATGTGCAAAATTTTCGTCATGTACTGATGTTCTCATGGATGGATCCATGACTATTACGAGTCAAGAAAAATTCCTTGGGAATGCAAGTGACAAGTATATAGTTTTATTTCTATATTATGTGAACAATTTGAAGCTGCTAATGTCAATGTAAAACAAGCCAAAATGATTTTCATCATTGAAACAACAATTCAAGAATCTGATAGAACAAGTATTGTTGTAGGTGAAGACAGTGTCGTAGCTACACATCTTGGCACCCAGGGCAAACATCTAATTTTGCGCCCTAATCCCAGCGACGTAGCCAAGATATTCCTTTTTTGGCGGGTCCGAGCACTACTACCGGAATTTAGAGCTGCCCTGTGAGACCCTAATAACGCCGCAGATGAAAATTTTCAAGGTTACGCGTTTTCCTGGCACTTCAAATTTTCAATGAAAAATCCATTTATACAAAAATAGGTACCGACCTTTTTCAAATAAAGTGTTATATATTACGAATAAGTTTATTGAAATAAAATAAAATGTGTTCATCTATTTTTGTATACATTACAAATAAAGAAAAATTAAAATTGAAAACAAACACTGAAATAAAAAATATTAAAGTAATAGCCAGAGTTCTGTGTTTGATCTGCATAATTGAGTGTAATAGCAATAATTATAAAATTATTTACAAGAATACTATGATTTGCATGTGACTGATTGTGTCTACTTTTATTATTTTATATTTATGTAGAATTATATGAAACTTTATTAAAGCTCTAAAGTAAAATATGAATAAAGCATTTCAGGTAACTTACCTTACTTGCGGTCATACCTGAGCCTTATATTCGTATATGTGCTTATAGTTTGTAACATCGAAATATGAAACATAAAAACCCGAGCAAAAAACCCTCATTATATCGATCCCTTCACGCCTGCGACTGCATTATTAACAGCGTTGTCAAGTATAAACGATTTCCAGTAATTTAAGGAAAAACAAATGATTTTATATACATCGCCCATCACAATATTATGATATTATCATGTAGTATAACAAAATATTGATCACACTATCAGTGTTGCCACAGCCAATGCTGTTATCTTCGGTAGATTTGCCCGAAACTTTTCGGTAGATTTCGTAAAAAATCGGTAGATGTGAACGATTTGTGTTTTTTAACACTAAATTTAGGGATTTATTGTAGGTTTATTGTTCCAAGACTAACAGAACCAGCTCAGATGCCCAGACTTATATTGCACATGCGCGATAGCCATTTAATGTCGCCAAATCGCTACTGCGCGCGCGCAGTATGATTTTAACTGATTATCATTATTGGTGTTTCTTTTACCTCAAATCTCACCTAATCTCAGTAAATAAGCCGTTTTATTAGCTAATTGATTAAAATTAGGTGAGATATCGGTAAATCACAGGTAAAAGAAGCAAATTTTGTTGAAACAATCCTTGTGCTACCATAATTTAAAAAGCAACATATAAAAATGTATTTTTGCTAGTATATAATTAAAAAATAAAAAACAATGTATATTAACAAAACAAACTATTGAAAAACCTATTAAAAAAAGATAACTAATAAATATACCAATAATTATCAATTGGTCGACGGATAGATGGATTATTTGATTATTAACGTACTCGTACTTCCCCTCTACTGTCAGCTGTCAGCGTTCGTATCCTATTGTTTTCCTGCCATCTGGTAGCAGATAGTCTAGTCTAAGGTTGTGATTTGGGATGCAGGAATCTCTATCTATGGTGGGATCGTGGGAATTTAAATAACTAGGGTTGCCGCTGAGCTTTTATACGATTCGCAGGGATGGCGCCACAATACAACTTATAAAATTGCAAACAGATCAGATAAAGGATAAAGACCAGCGAACTAAATATTAATTATATTTATATTATAAAAATTAATAGAATTTTTTAATTTTCCAGTTCTTAACATGTTAAAACCTTTTCGGTAGAATCTTAGGAAAATTCGGTATTTCGGTAGACATACCCAAATTCGGTAGATCTACCGAAAATTCGAAAACAATTGGATGGTGAATGTGATGCAGAATAAGAATGTTTCCCATTCAAATATTACGGATCCACATTACACGTTCCCCGGCCGTGTCACATCGGCATCATATGGCATTCATTGGATGCCTAAATTGCCTAACACCATCAAACGTTTTGTGGTAAAGTGGGGTCAACAATAATTCTTGAAATAGAAGTAATACAGTTGTTCTTTAATTTAGTGTATTATTTTGATGGGTTTTGTGTTAAAATTGATTGGTTATTAGTATTCTATCAAAACATAACTTGCTGAATGAAAGCGCCTTTATAGTGACGATTTTAGCTTGCTGTAAGAAAAGTTATACTGCCCCGATCTCCCATTGCGGCAATTGTGTGTATCCCTTGAAAATTTTTTATCTCCTTTTTTTTATGTCTTTATAATACATTTATTTGTGCATACTTTATTTTCTATTTCACTTAAAAAAAAACTGGCATCAATGCAGCAAAAACGAGTTCAGAAGATGTGGTCAATATCTGGTTGGGGTCGGTCAGGTACGCGAGCGTATGTACTGAATCTCACTTTTAGACCTCTCTTTCTGGCGTACGTCCCAACGCCTTGAGTTTCTGGTTCCATTTAGGAGCGAGAAAATATAACATAGGCCCTGACTATCTATTCACTTTATCATATTGATATGACGTTCATGGATAAAATCATTTATTTTTTATTAAACCTGCAAAGGCAAAAATACCGACAAAAATTTAATCTTCACAAAGATTAAGCTTGTATCCTACGTGTAAAAATCGTGTTTTATTTTTGTTGCGATATAGCTATTTTTCACTAATTAATTTTACCTCATTATTAATGCTTTTAAATTATTTGAAAAGAATAAGGAATTAATTAATTACGTCAATGTTTTTACTAAAAGAGAATGCTCCCCCGAAGTAATTTTTAATAATAGTATCCGTTTTCTCCTGGCTATGTATAAAGCACCAGTAAAAGAAGTACTGGATGGATTTACAGGTAACAACTACTCAGAGAGCTAATACCCCTTCCTGTATTGAATTACACCTGCAAATCCGATAAGATAGCCATGGTCATTCACCAAAACCTCCACCAGGTGTAGAATAGTTTCGAGCTGTTGACTCTCATCAGTACACCGTAGGTAGAGGAATTAATGAATGACCAAAACTATCAAAAAAATCAAGCGGACCAAGCAGTAGTGTGCAAGCCTCTACCTACGGTGTACTGATGAGAGCCAACAGCTCGAAACTAGTCTACACCTGGTGGAGGTTTTGGTGAATGACCATGGCTATCTTATCGGATTTGCAGGTGTAATTCAATACAGGAAGGAGTATTAGATCTCTGAGTAGTTGTTACCTGTAAATCCATCCAGTATGTAGTTTAGCTGACTTTTGCTCTAGGTGCCTGCATTGCAGGACGCTGTTTGTCACAAGACATTACTTAGTAATGTCTGATGAGTAGTAGCAACTTACCGCTAGAGGGGTCTAGTTATCCCTCGCTTGCACAGTAAAAGAAGTATCTATTGATAATCACAGATTTTTGCACAATTAATTTTGCACATGTTTGCAAAATTAACACAACTTAAAAAATCCGTAGAATTATCTTTTCTTTGGCCAACATCTAGTAAAATTTGAAAACCACTATTTTTTTCGATAAAAGTTACCGTTAACGAGATATTAGCTAAAAACTGTTTATCGTGACTTTTGACACCCCATAATAATTTTAGAGGCGCATGTATCAATGGGGACCTTTAGGATGTTGTTCAGAATCACAAAAGGAAGGTTCTTGCAAAAATCCAGCTTTCCACTAATTTTTCTACTGTGCATGTCTATATTCCCTGTATTAGTAGTAAAAAAATTGGAAATAAAAGAAAAAATTTGCAATTTAAATTTATCAACATTTGTTGCAGTATAACTAATATAATAACTAATAGTTATATTTTATACTAGTTATATTTTATACAGTTAGTTATTAGTTATATTTTATAAATATTACTTTATTAATATTTCATTTTTTCCTGATTTAATATTTATTAATATTTCCTTTTTTAGTCGATTCTTAGGACGACCTTAAGGGGCCATATCTTGGCTATTATTTGTCATAAGAATGTAGGTTCACCTTTCATGATTCAGTAGCACATCTGCATTCATCACCAGCAAACATACAATTTAAAAAAACTTATTTTTTTCAATCGGATCTAGTTAGGAAAATATTTTCACTTATAATATCACAAGAGCTTAAATTATTTCCGGAAATTTTACTGATATCATGAATATTTTAAAAATTATTAATAATTTTCTTAAAATATTCGTGACCGAAAAAAAAATCCAGGAATAATTTACGCTCGTGTGGTATTCAGTAAGAAAATTTCACACCCCAGGTATAAATCAAACTTGACATTTTACTATAGTGCAACTTGTATTTTATGTTAAATTAAACTTTATAGAGAATAATAAATAAAAATATTATATCCTAGATATGTCGTATTAATAACAAGTACATTATTTAGTGGTTATAAAGAAGTAGATAAGATGGCAATGTGTAGATCATATATGTTTACATTCCCAACTGTCAAAAAATTTCCACTTATATGTCACCTGGCCTCGAAAAAATTTCTGCAAATTTTTCAGGTTGTCATGGTAACGAGTCAAATAAAGCATCTTATTGGTTTTAAAGTAGAGGTGTGAAATTTTCAAGTTAATTTATGGTAAATTTTGGATGGTTCCAACATTGTGCCTCTAACTGCATTTAAACATAAACGTAACAAATAGTACATTTAATATTTAATCAAAGGAAATTGAGTCATTTGAGAATTTAGTTTCAATATTTGATCGCAAATATTAAAACTAAATGTCTGAAACTAAACCACATAAGTATGTGGTTTAGCCACATAATATGTGGTTTAACCACATAATATGGGACTAAACTGTCTTATTTACTTATAAAAACCTAAAACAATTTGTGACTTCATTACCTATTTTTTATGCCCCATGCAAAGTGTAATACAATATTAAAATAATTTTATAGAGAAAGAAAGAAATACTGGAGACAAATAGGTACATAGAAAAAAATGCTGTGGCGACTAAGTCTTGCTTAACACCCGAACCAAGTGTTCCGGGTCAGTATGAAAAACATGCAATTAGTAAGTGCATTAGTTCGCATAATATAAGGGGCATGACTGATAACATATTCAATTACGATGCAGAGGTTCAAGAGAAAACACACTACGCATTAACGAAGAGCCTAAGTGGAAATAATATTTTACAAACCAATGGATTGCTTCGAAATGAAAATGATAAAGAAAGTTCTAGTTCAGCTAGTGGAATATCAACGCCCAGTAATCACTCACAGAAAGAGGACAATGAAAAGTAAGTCATTATTTATACAGATAACATCATACCATTTAAATGTGCTGAGTGAATTCAACTTTACATCCGCTATAAATATTGCTATCTCTCATCCACTATATATCATCTCATCCACTATAAATATTGCTAAATCTCGCTCTCGAGATTTGGAGATGTAAACGTTATTCCCATTCGTTACTCTAAAAATTGTTAAAAATATCACAATTGAACAATCAATTTTACAGGCAATGCATTTTCTGTGAGCAGCTGGAATGTATGATATTATCCGTTAGTAATTCCATGAATTCACATTATTGGAGGTCATGTCCAATGTTAGTACGATGTAGAGAATGCAGTCAAGTTGTTGAGGTTGCAGCTCTGATGGAACACCTACTTATTGAATGTGAGCATCGCCAAACTTACACACAATGTTCAAAGTGCTCGGAAGCTGTCAAACTAGAGGATTTTCAGAATCATTTGAGGGAATGTGAAGGTAAAATATAAAATAAATATTAAGCTGTTACTGTAGGCACTATTAACAATTTTATGTTGCATACAGTTTGTAAACTGACTTTAAGCTAAATTTGCTTGATAATAATGTAAATATTCCTTAATTTTTAACTTTGCTACAGACATAAGGTAGACTTGGGTAAGTGTGAACGCTTTTTTCAAGAGATGAATTTAAAAATGCATACTGTTACAAATATAAGTATTATCAGGTTACCAGTTGATAGCAATAGTAATGTAACATTTGTCTTTCAACGTAGACAAGTAAATGAAAAGTATCTTTCGGATTTCAGTTTATATGATATTTTTTATTTCTTCGTGTCATGATTTACACTTGCCCCTTAAATGGGGCAAGTGTATGAGATAAGTAAATATGGTAGCTTTAGGTATATTGTAAACACGATGTGCTCGATGTAATGTCATATTACCATTTTTTACATCATTAATGGCGTTAGACAAATCTTCTTTTGTGTATTGAGTACCTCGCTGACATTTTCGTACACACGTTCTGACCATTCTGCAAAGAAGTTAGCACCTAATTATACAAGGTTCACACATGCCCCAAAAATTTATATAAAATGGTTTACACTTGCCCCTTGATCCAATATTGTTGGGGCAAGTGTAACCAGGCTGAAATTTTAAGGTTATATTTAAAATGCAAAGTAATCGAAATATTAACTTATTATTTAGACAATACTGATATCATCGAGCACTTAAAATTATGTCTTACTTACTTTCAAATAATAAAAACACGATTTTCAAAAACTAACTGTGATCTCATCCTGCAGCGACTTCGACCATGAAAAATATGATCTGAAGTGAGGGCAGCACAAATTGAAAAGCTGTGGCCGTTATTTAGCGGCGCGCTTCCTAGACACACTTTGTCCGTTTTTTGCTAGATGGCGCCTCCTTATACCTTCTAGTTTCTATTCTTAGCTGTTGGGTTACACTTACCCCCCATTTACACTTACCCAAGTCTACCTTACCTACAATTTAACTCAGAAAATAAATGAACCCACTAGAATTACAAAAACATCAGCTACATTGTTAGATAATATTTTTATATACACTTATACAGGGGAAGTAATAACTTCAGCTCTTAGTGACTATGAAGCTCAAATACTTGTTTTCAAATTGTTTTTCTAGAGGAAACCAAAAATAATTTCGAAAATATGGCTAAGCGGAGAATATTCTCTGCTGCAAAACTTGAACACTTCAAACAAGAATTGCAAAATATCGATTGGACAAAAATTATTAGCTGTGAAAATCCTGATGTATCTTACAACTTTTTTATGGATATAATTACAAAACTATTCAATATAATAATTCCAGAAAAAAATATTAAAAGAGTTACTAAAAATAAAATATGGATTACAAAAGGCATCAAAAAACATCATGCAAAACAAAAAAATTACTATATAAAAAAAGTAACAGATGAAACATATAAAAAGTATTGCCAATGTTCAAAAAATGTGATATCTAAGGCAAAAAGAAAAGCAAATAAAAACCAAGTATATTTTTACTACCCACATACCCCAAGGGGGGTACATAATATAATAAAAAAAACAAAACAACAAATAGTAACAAAGGGTACCTGTGCTTTCTTTTTCGATTGCAGTGTAATCCCAGTTAATATGTCACCTAAATGCTACATATATCTAAGAAAATTATTTTGAACAGAATTAATTTTTTGAATATGTGTTATATAATGCAGGGACCATACACAGGAACAATAGTCCAAATGAGTTCTCACCAAGGTGCGGTATAGAATTTTGATGGCAAAAGTATCAGTAAAATCACAAGTTAGCTTTTGACAAAACCTAACTTTCGTGCAATTTGCGATTATTTTCTCTCTGCAGTAGATTTAAGCCACGCCAAGTGCGCATGAACTAGGACAAAATTAGTAATAGTTCGTTTTTTGCATACATTGGTAAGGATATCTCAAGAAAATCTAAATTTTCCTAAATTAACGGAAGTGGAAGTTCTTTGTTAATAACTTTTGCGAATGGGATTAAGACTTCTAGGTACTTCTATAATTATTTATTCTCTATTAAATTATGTCTAAAATGTGATACAATGTATCTATCTATGACAGATATAATCCGCCCAGACAGCACACAACACCCAATGGATGTCCATCTTTTGTCCATTTTATGTCCATTCGTCCATGGATCTTTAATGTACGTACATTGGACGTAACAATTGGTGACATCCAATGGATGCACGTAAAAAACCATCCATTGGATGTCCATATTAAGTTTTGGACGACAAAATTAAAAAGATCAGCGTCAATCGTATACCTACCTATTTGTTGACACCACGACAGAATTACACGTATGATTCCATCCAATGGACGCCCATTCTAAGTCCATCATGAGTCTATGTAAATCGCATGTGCATCGTCAAGCGCATGCACCGCCTAACGGCCCAACGCCGTATTATCCGTAAGCATAGTGCCGCCATTTCCCTTTCTGTCGGCTGTTTATGGTATTTACTAGTTAACTAGTTTGCTACGCATCGTCTAGAAAGTTTAAAGTTTATTTCTGTTTGCTTATAAAGGTTTAAGTTTAAAAAAGGTGCCTAGTAGGTATTGTTTTGTGATACTGTGGAGCCTATAAAGCAAGTATAGTCTGTTAAATAATACGAGTTATGAAACCGATTGCTGGAGTCCAGTGGTTGCGGAGAGCAAAGGAAAGAAATGGTGGAATATAATGAAAAGTGGAATAATATAGAAAAATATAATATATGTAATATATTATATAATATGTATAATATAAATAAAGTAAGATTTTTTGGACGATTTTGTAGTTTTACTGGGGGGACTGCTTAGGGTTGGCCGGGATGGGGGGTGTTAAACCGTAAAGTGGACGAATCATGGGCGTCCATTGTACGTTCATAACTGATCCATTTTATGTCCAGTATCTCGCATGATTTTCCTTTTGTGGACCATACATTGGATACACATTGGATACAGAATTTTGTGACACCTGGACATCCATTGTTTGTAAGCTGGATTAAAAGTGGACGTACATTGGATATATGCGTAAAAATAACTGATAGGCCATTGGACGTACATTGAATGAACTTGTGCTGTCTGGATGAGATATTATAGCATCTTAAAGTTGACCCAAAATCGAGGATAACTGTAATCTATCACGTCTTCTCTTGTAACAGCTTTTGTTATCGGACATTAATTAATAATGCATATAGAATTCATTAGAGTAGACTATTGTTACTAGTAAAATGAAGTTGAATCCAACATCCTACAAGAATCCTCCAGGAGCACAAAATGCATCTGTTTTCCTTTATGTCCTTTATTTATTTCTTTGTTATACAGCTATTTACAGGATATATGTGTACTTAATTCAAAACACTTTAACAAACAAAAGGAGCAGTGAGCAAATGATTTTTGAGGTGTTTCCGTAAATTTTTGGGTTAAAGGTCAAAGAGGCCATAACTAGGTTTTCTTCAAAGTTTACGGAATAAAATATCAGTTGTGTCACAGGCGGTAGAATTGTTTGTAGTCTCTTTGAAGTTTGCAGGTCTAAGCGATGCCGCCTCATAAATCATAGCGCCCACATTTGGTACATTTACGGGGCCAGTCTCAGTACTCCACCAGGTGTAACTTTCGGTTTCAATATCAGGGTTGTTACGAATGCATCAACAAAAAGGCAATTTTATGAAAGTTATAACAAATTTTGTTTTTAATCCGGTTAATAGACGGGATTTTTTTTTAAATGGTTTTATTTAGCTTGACTTCGTATATTTGCTTGTTTGTTTATATGTTTGTTTCAAAACCTGCAAGAGCCTTTTCAACTAGGTATTTCCCGATGAGCCAGAGACTCTTTTGAGACAGAGACAGAAATTTGGTAGGTGTATAGTGTTCCGGTGACAATGCAATTTAATATTTTTTTTATTGCAATAAAAATAAAATGGCGGATCCAAAATGATTTCCCTATTAATAAACCAATTTGTCTGAAACTTGAGTCACTCGATACAATTTTTGAATGAAACTTATTAAAATTAAATCTTTTTAAATTATGCATTATAAAAAATCATGGCTGCTCACTTTATTTGTCGATTACAAGAAAACTAAATTTCTGAATTAGACCATTTCGTGAAGTTCAGTCGAAGTTCGATAACTCGAATCATGACTTGCCACAAAGAAAGTTACGAGTTATCAAGACTTCGAGTTATTGAATTGTATTTATATTTATGTATTTATATTGTTACAACGGCTATATTTCAACAATATACACTATAACCCTGGTTCCGAAATAGTGTGGAATGATTCATATATAATATCACACCACCATCACAATTGAACGGTCTGCCTATTTGCAATTACAGAATTTCTTAGTGTGCAAAGTTCTGTACACTCTATAGAAATGGTGCGCAGAACTCATTAGTAACCGGGTCTACCGCTCTCATTGGTGAATTTGGAAATTAAATTAAATTTCATTGGTCAGACGTAAAGACGCGGGATATATTGACGCATTCCTTGGATATATTGACGCATGCGTTGTTTCATGCATGTATGTTTTGGCACGACAGTGGCGTTTCATTGTGTCTTATGTACGGTTGATTCGCGATATAAATTAATTATAATATTGTGTTATACGCGAGTGTTTAGTGTTTTTATGCGATAGAAGCGACGAATGCGAGTAGTAGTGGTTCTAAAACCAATCATTCCAATCGTAAGAAAGAAAATTGACGTCGACGAAGATGTCAAAAACGCAATTAGCAGGATTATCCATGGTTTATTTTTTAAAAATGAGATTCCGACACTGAAGATAATTTCACTTGCTATTTCTTACGATCGATTTTTACCCGTTATCTCGGAAAGTTCTGTGCATGCGGTCATATATAGTGATGAATATTGAATATATAGTGAGTGTTGCAATGTTGACATAGTAAACTTAATTGTGTTAAAGTTGTGTTATGTGTGATGTGACAGTACGTGATTGGTAATAGCGTAAAATATAATATGTATGTTAGTGATGATTGATAGGTAGTGTTATAAATGCAGTGAATGTTAGGTATAGTTTTAGCATGGTGGTAGATGTCGTTAGATAGATTCAGAGGGGCCACCTGTGTGTAGCTTGGTACTCTACTTGTAGCTACTTATAATTAATGCAAGTAATACTATATTAGTGTTATATGAATAATACTAAAAATTATTAGTTTCTGAAAGTACTTGATAAAGAAAACCTATAGAGTATACGTATCACCCTTTTTAGAACCATCTAATAACAGTATTTTTCTTAAGATAATACAAAAAAAACCATCACAAGTACACTTAAAAACAATATTAATAACTTGAATATTTTATTTAATTTTTTTATTATGTCCCCTCTAAAATGATACGCCTATGGAATTTCGTTCCCCTCGTCCCTCATGTCCATGAGCCGTCCATATGCTGGTGATGAATCACTCCACACTATTTCGGAACCAGGGTATACATACATATATTGTACAAAAACATATGCACTTTATTTCCTTGTAAAATAGTCAGATATTTGTGATCGATGAGCGTATTTTTAAAAAAATGCTTCAATTTCATTTAAATTATTATAAATATATTCAGTTTCGGTAGTATGGTCGAAAATATGCGGTAGTTTATATAAATACTAATTTATATAAACCATCATTTGTGGGGAACTCGAAACAGTAACAGTATGATCATCTATGTGCATATAGTCATCAAAAGAGATGGTATCTGGCATATTTTGAAAATTTGGCCAAGCCTCATTCAGATTGTAGTTTTACTTCACCCTCACTTCTATCATCCAAACGTTCACGTATGAAAATCAATTGAATTTCATCTTCTTCCTTACATTCAGTATTTTGACCAAATCCTGCTTTTTTGAAACAATTAGCAATTGTCTCAGGCTTGACGTCGATATTCCACGCTTTTGTTACACAGTCCATTAATATAATGCTTATGTTATTGTTTTTATTCTCTTCTGGAATTTAATAGTCTTTTCAAAATTCTGCGGCGATAGTGACATTTTAAATTTTGTATAACACCTTGATCAAGTGGTTGAAATTTGGGGGGGGAGGGGGTCTGGGCAGCAAGTTTGATAAAATGTAATTCTTTCTTGAATGTCCTTTAGGATCAGTAGCGTCGATTATATTACATATGTAATTAGCAGCAATAAATTTCAAACTGTTCTTATATGTAAAGCAATAATACAATACATATTAAAATTATGTTATCCTCCCAGAATTCGACTTATCAAAGTTGCCGCCAATTATTATGTTCGAGTTTTCAAGAAATTCGAGTAATAGAAGTTCGAGTTATGCAGTAAAAATAACTTTAATTATCACTGCTAATGGCTGTTGCCTACCAATTTTGTTCGAAAAATTCGAGTTATAAAAGTTTGACTGTATCTACTACTTGAACTGTCTTGTATATATAGTGTACTGAAGTTTTGTGAAAATGTTTTAGTTTTTTAAATATTCAATAATAACGTAAAAAATTTACCTAATTTTGGCAACATTTGTGGTATAGTGATATTTACGAATAAATTTCTCGAAAACTGATAAATAATATGTCTTCACAGTTTAACAAGTTGTTAAATAGGTCTTCTCCTCTATGTATGAATTTTTTGAAAATGAAACGCCTTGTAGATTTTTAGTTGTTAAAAAAACATTGGAAGGTGATATTTTCATCACTAATAATAATCAATATTTAATATTTTCACGTAAGACGGTACATTCATAACAAATAACCATGATATGGACAAATCAAAGTTTTATTTTAAAATGAACGAAATAATGCCAAAAATGTATTGATAAACAAGGACAAATGCAGTCCTATACGACAATACTTTTGAAATCTATAGTAGTTTAAAATAATCCACAAAACGTTTAAGAATGAGCTGACTGAACGAATACAAATAACATTTTTGCTTTATACTGTTTCTAAATGAACCGTGCAAACCGTGTAAAAAAATCAGTCATAAAATGTCACTACCAACCCAATAACATTTTGTCTTATTCCATGGATAGCTATACTGCTACGTAAACGTATTGTAAAATGCTATGTTGGTTATACCTAGAATGAAGTAAGGTATAAGGTATACTGAGTATAGTTATCCCACTGTTTATTCCACAATTGTAAAACCGGGCCTAAACAAGACAATAGGAATATAACAATTCGATTATCATAGAATTAGACAGGAGTAAATTTTCTGCGAACTACTATGCTCCCACATTTTATAACAAATTTCCAGAGCAAATTAGTGATATTACCCTGTACTATAATTATTGGTAACTAACATATTTACTAGTTCAGTTTTCGAGGTCTGTGATCCAGCTTAGTTTGGTATTTAGGAATACTCCTAGGTCTCTAGACACTTCACACTGTTGGTGTACGTAATACGGTCAGAGCATACTATTTTAACAATTGGCTTGCGGTCCCTAGTTCCTTTAATCCATAGAAGTTATTAAAAAAGTAGTAGGTTCCTTTCAAAATCCAAAATTAGCCACAACTTCATCTTTGTGAATTATTTCTTTCTCTGCTTACAAAATGTAAATAAAATTCTCAACAGATCGAGCTACTCTCAACGTACTGCTATTATATAGTATTAAACATGCCTCAATTACTAAAGTTAGATTCATCATTCCATAAAATTTGACGCAAAATATTTTTCAACTATCACACAACTATTCATGTGTTTAAATATTAGTGGCAACGGTAATATTTAGATAATAAGATGCGATGTTCTCATTTTCTTCACATGGTATTCCTTCTGTTTCAGAATTAGCTGAAGGCCATAACAGATGTCCTCTATGCCATGAGAATCTTCAATGTGAAGAGCACTTTTGGAAAAAACATTTAATGGGTGAAAACCCATGTCCAAAAAATACTAGATTCAGAAAAGTTATTCAAAAACAAGTTAAAATTCATGTTTGAAATTTTGTTGTAATTTTGTGTCACAACTTATAAAATGCAATAGTAAGTAAATCATTGTATTTTAATTATTATACAAGATTATCTAACCTATCTTTTGGTTCACCATAAATTGGTTATGAAAATGAATTTCTCTAATGCTGTCACAGCACTTATAGGTGTTATCAACCGATTAGGTGTTATCTCTTAAATCTTATTTTTATATTTCTTAAATCAATGTTAATAATTTTTGAGACTCCTTGTCAGTTACTCAACAATCTTGTTTTTGTTGCTGTTAAATGTTCAACTATAATAATGTTTTTCAAATGTATTATTAAACAATTAGAAAAAATTGTTTTTCAGTATTATTATTCATTGTTTTGAGATATTAGTGGTACCCAAATATATTTCTGAAGTTGGCTAAATAATATATTTGGAAATTGTCATAGCCAATTAAAATAAAGTAAACAAATCTAAATGTACAGTATATAGTTTTAGATTCTATTACACAGATCTGTTAAATTTTGTTACCTTTTTGCTGTTATTTTAGAATTATGAACTGAAAATATTGTAATATTTACACCCAATAAATCTTTTGCATTATATTAAGGCATTAGATATTTTCCTTAATTTTTCTTAAAGAAACATATTCTTTTCCAGGAAATTAACATACCACCAAAAAATATCTAAAAAGTTTGAAGTTAATTTTTGTCTAAACCTCTTGTCCGGCAGAAGGCAGAATATTTATGTTATTGGTATTCAGCCATTCTCTTACTATTAGTCCTGTATGAATTGGAGATTTATCCTGTAACCAAAATATAGTTGTTATAATACTTGAATGTATACTGACACAGTGGCGGCTCCTCGAGGTGGGCAGGGTGGGCAGTGCCCACCCTAGGATTTAAGGTGTAAATATAAAAGAAAGAACAATATTCAAAAAAATGTTTCAATTATCATGTAGAATGTTCAATATGTTTTAACACAATAGCATAACAGATTTTTAAAAGTCTTAAGTAAGATTATAAATAAAAAGTATATTATTAATCAGTAATCACATTCCGATTTAAATTTTGCGCGTTACGCTCCCGAAATAAATTAGTAATAGGTACGATCTGTTTGCCCATAGCGCGAGGGAGACCTGCTAATCATCGCTATGGGCAAGCCCGTAGATGACAAGCAGGTTTGTATTAATTCGCGATATACGTTCGAGGTATACGCGGCGACGATTGTGCGAACGAAACGGTAAACGTATGCCTAGGCACAGAGACAGTCTGAGATGGGCTTGTCCGTAGGGTGACCTGCGAAGCGGCAAAGTAACTATTTGCTGAACTAATAATTTTTGTCTTAAAACTTAATAATAAATATTAAATACCGTGGTTCTAGATAAAATTTTAAATCCGTACAATTGAATTGATACGTAATTATAATAATAAAAACTTTATTATTATAATTACCACTAAATTGTACGGGATTTAAAATTTTATCTAGTATTGGAACCACGGTATTTAATATTTATTAAAAACCAATTAATCGAAGTATTTATTATAACCTACCTATAGGTTAGGCGTGTAGGAAACTAATTATTTTGCATTTCCTATAATACAAAAATAAGATTGCCCTTCATTCTTTAGCTTCTCAGCTATGATTTTTATATAACATAGTAATTGCTAATCTCTAATCTAACAAGTAATAAAACTAATAAGTAACGATACCCCACCAATCAAGTAGTGGGAAATATATTTTTTAATTTTTTCGTAACTGTTTTGTGTATTATTTTTTATATTATGCTACGGGCTTGCCCATCGGCGCGGTTTGAGTGATGTAACGTCCACGATTCGCGCCCTTCAGCTTCAGCCCCTAATTAGTGATTGGTGTTACAAAGTCATATGATTAAGGATTCAGATTTCACTGTTTTCAGTTTAGAGTTTAGATCACAGTTGTATTGTGCAGATACAAGATACAATACCGGGTAGAGTAGGTATGTGGATTTAGTTTTTTCTTCGATTTTTCAGCTTTTCGTCTCGTCGTTCGCGATTGACGTGATTTGATTAGGTACCTACTTACCTTACATATTTAAATATTTCTTATCCTATTCGTAAAATTCGTATTTTGTAATTTTTTGTGTTCTAATTTGCAGTTTAGATTTTGATGATAAAGCATTTATTCCCAGCCAGCTTGCAAGTCTACTTTCCAAATATGATAATAAATTCAAAGAATTTTTGGATGAATGTACTGTTTTTAGTGGTCTGTCGAAAACCATTAAGAATTATTTAATTGAAAGCATTAATGTAGTTGTATCCGAAGTGATTTTTTTCTGAACTCTGAACTTCCCGTTGGTTCTTGCTGAACTGTTTATTTTTGGAACGTTCTGATATACCTGCGAGCTGTTCTTTTTTTTCAAACACACAAACTACTTATATCAAAAATTCAAGAAAAAGTTTATTATTTTAAAATTCCAAAAGTAAATTGACGAACTAGAGTTAAATAAAAAAATCGAAATACGGCAAGGAAAATTAAAATTCGTCGAATCATTGATCGTAAATTCGACAAACGAAATACCTATTGGTCTATAAAAAATATTTAACAATCTAAAAAAATATATTTTGTTTATTTCAATTTATTTATAACATCAGTAATTCGGGAATAAATATTATTTCAAAAAAGTTTGATACTTTTTCCAAAAATCATTTTTGTGAAACCCTGTAATTTTTTGTAAATGGATTTTTCATTGAAATTCTGAAGTGCCAGGAAAGTTTGACCTTGAAAGTGACCTTGAAAGTTTGAAAAATTTTCGCCTACGGTGCCATTAATGCTTCGCGGACCAAATTTAATATCAATATTAAATTTGTCTGCCCTACCTGATGCTTTAGTCACGAGCCGCCACTGTACTGACAGTGTAAAATTCCTCACATGTTGAAATACAAAATTTTCAGGAAAACCTTGTCTCACAGACGGTAGCATCACGTTATCCAAAATATTTGTGTAGCGTTTGGCCGTTAATCGTCCCTCAATTTGTCAGCACACTCTAGGACCGTGAACACGGTGAAACATTGACTGAAAAGCGGCCACTATTATTAGTAAACAATGTATAATTCTCGTCGAATCTTGAAATCCTGAGTTGATAAATACCTAGTCTTCCACTATTAGAAGATTGGAATGTCTTCTCATCGGAAAACACTATGTTGTCCCAAAATTCATTAGTTAAGAATACTTTGTGAGCAGCATCACAGTTCTTAAGGCCACATTAATTTAGACGTTCTTCGTGCTGTCGACAGACCCTGTAAATAATCTTTCTTCTCGAGCTTTCACAGCAGTTTCGAAAGGATTGTGATGGATAAATTGAACCAGAGCATTCAATCTCAATGGATACCTTACCTACCTTATTTAATAGGCCTTTTTAATCGTTGTTCCTCTTGCCAGTGTTTTTTAATCTAAAATATACAGCTTTTACTAACATTTAAATCACTGGTCACTCAATGACCAGTTTTCTTCTAACTTTGATACAGCCCTTGCTCTTTGTGCCTCGCGATATTTTGAGTATGACGTATTTAAATTTATTATCAATGACATATACATTTGATATTTAAGGCGGCTATGATCTAGTCTAAATTACACTATACAATTTTGCGTTCACATTTTGGTGGTCGCAACTGTACCGTACGGCTCTAAGGCTGCCATTAATGACAACAATTCCCGTGCCACCAGGCAAAGAAATTTCTGCCCACATCGTCACAGATCCGCCTCCAAATAATGTTGTATTGGAGAAATTGCACTGAGCATACCGTTCATTGGGATGTCTATATACACGGAGATGTCTATTATTATTGTAAATAAGGAATCATAAATAACACACGTTCCCATTGAGCCACGGTCAAAAAGCCTCAAATTACATACTCTAAGTCGCTGTCTGATGGTTTCCCCACTAATTTGTAAACCATTTACTTCTTGAAGCTGTATCTGCAAACTTCGCGGTCTTGCAACAAAGCGACCCACAGTTGAGAGTATCAAATATCAGTCATTAATTGGGGTTTTCACTCGAATTCTTCCTTGCCACATTAAATCGCTGTCCAATTCTTCGGTAACTCCAACTTAGTTGAACCAATATTAATGCTTGAGCAAATTTATCACCACTAAGATTTCATACTTCACGTTCCATATTGACAAAAATATTGACAATAAACAAACACACTTCTTCCAAATGCTTTTTAACATTTAATCCACTTGTGTCTTCTTTTTTCCATAGCATGCTACTTACTTCTGTTTTTACAAAACGAGGTGAATAAAAACATATTGTGCTATAAAATTGTGTATTTCTGGTACTAATGAAGATAATAATATATAAATAATATACTCTTCTTAGTTAGTGATGTAAAAAAAGGTTTTTTTTTCAAATTTAAAAAAAACGTTTTAAAAAAACATGTTATTTTTCTGAAAAAAAAATTATTTCTTTTAATTATAAAAAAAGTTTCATAATAATTAAAAAAGCGTTTGTTTTTATGAAAAAAAAAATAAACATAACAATGTATGACAAGGGCAAGTGTCGCCATCTAGAATGTCTATAGTAGCAAACGAACTCCATGGTTGGACCAAAATACTTCCCGACATCAAGAAAATGGGAGATTTCTTGGGTTTTAGTTTTTAGTGCTGTTAACTTTCCGAAAATACGAGATTTTGTAAGGTTAGGGTCAAACAACTTTAGGCTTTAGGTTCCCTCTTGCTACTGCCCTATTTTATTTAAAAAGTAAGGTGTGTGTGTGTGTGTATGGTTATTTTTTTAAATTGTAGAAATAGTTTGCAAAAATGCTAGTTTATTTAAAGATATTGAAAGATTCTTTTAAAAAGTTGTAAAATTTCAAGTTTCAAGTTTATTCTTTTCTCTATGAAGGGAAAACAATATTTCTGAAAAAAATTTTTTTTGAAAAGAAACAAAACGCTTTATTTTTGCTTTGCTCTAAAAAAAATGTTAAAAAAAATATTTTTTTTCAGTTTACATCACTATTCTTAGTCAGAGTCGATAAGATGCATCGTTTTAGTGCTTTAAAGGGAAAATTTGCAACGAGGATACTTGATAGGCCTTCACCTGACTTATAATATTCTAAATACATAAACTAGGATCAGCGCTTATAATTAAGAAAACGATATACAAATCAATATAAGATCACATTCAACATTTAAATTAAAAAATCTTATTAATTAAACCACTAAAAAAAATCTCATTCCCCTGTATACTCTTTCAATTGATAATAATATGTAAACTAAGAACAAACAGCTAGGGAACTAAATTGATTATCTGAAAGGATATTTACCCTCTGAATTGTTGCAATTATACTAATTCTGCACTAGCTCTTACTAACTCCCTCCATAATTTCATCTATACTCTTCTCCTCATTTTTCTCCTCCGCTTTCTGAAATTTGTTAATGTCTGAAAAAGAAAATGTAAATATGAACGAATTTGAAATACGTGCGAATCTTCAAATCTATTAAGCCTCAACAGAAAAATATGAAAAAAACTCAGTAACAGAAAATTGTGTACAATCAAGCAAAGCTCAGATGGGTATATGTCAAAAGGGCGCTATTGCCAGGAAGACCCAGGTAAACTTATTTTTTCTTCATGTTGTTCTATTCAAATTTTACGTAGTTGCTTTATCTTCCCGCCCTGTCTAGTTTTTATGGCAATTACTTATATTTTTGAACAAAATTATCCGAAAAGGTGTATAATAAATTCTATATCGGTAAATTTTCAAATTCTACACATTTTCTAGAGAAAAATACAAATACAAGTGTCTAATATATACCCAAGCCCGGGGTAATATCACACGCTATTAAATAATTTAAAAAAAAATGCATACTTCAATTTACCTTTTATGGCAACGCAATAAAAGTTTCTTGAGTATACCTCCATCAATGTGCTTAATCCGATTTAAATTACGCCAATTTGTTCTTGAGATATTAAAAAAAACATTTAAAATAGTCCGATATATCCCCGGTTGACGGTACCTAACTATTTTAATATTATTTCAAACTAATTACTAGCGTTAATGTATTTAAGAGCAATAGATAACATAAAAAGCACTAAAAAATAGAGCACCAAAATCGAATATATAGCTTTGATTTAATACGTACCATACTTAGATATGTCTCCGCCTAATAACCTCAGTAAATGAACAGTACTATGACGATCCATGTAACACCTGAGTGATGTCGTTCCCCTCCATCCGCTGATTACTATTACTAAAGGTGAGTGACTAAGTATTTGTTCTTCATATATTAGGACACAGCTACCTGGACCTAAGTAAGAACGTCAGTAAGTAAGTCTTTTATTTCCCCAGAGTAAATATTAGTACATTGATATTTTGGTCTGAGAAATACGTTATACAAAAGAAAAATAAGCCTGCAAAGGCAGAGATTAAAATTTAAGAAACAAAATTTAAATAATACATACGACAAATAAAGTATTACAGTAAATTTACTACATATATCAGATATAACATAATATGGATGAATTATTTACATTAACAATTATAATTATTGTATTCATCAACTGAGTAGGGTTCAATATCACACAGAAAATCGTGAACATGCTTTAGAAAAATGTTTTCATTTTGATAATAATGATTTTTAAGGTTACTTGGCAGGTGGCTGTAGAAATTAGGCAGCGGTAGTATGTCCCTCTTTCATACAATGTAGTGATGATCACTTACGGAAGAGTCAAAACTGTTACAGTTTTTAATCAGAAACTGTAGGCATTCATAAATAATGTACAAGACAGTAATTGTTAACAATTTATTCACTCTAAATTTGCCTCTGCATGCATCTCTAGTGTTTATATTGCACATAAGTCTAACATCTCGCTTCTGACATAAAAAAAAATTAGTAGTTTCAGAAGAACTTCCCTAGATAACAATGCCAAATTTCATTAAAGTGTAAACATTTTATTAATATAATGTTTGAACTACTTCTAGTCAGTTCGAGCTGTGATTGCGTAGCAAATGGAGAACAATTTACTTGTTAAATACTCAATATGAGTCGTTCACTTCAATGTGTCATTGATGTGAACTCTTACAAATTTTATAGATGTAGATAAAGTAATTTTTTCACTGTTTAAAATGATGTTTTTTGCAGTTTCAACTAAGGTAGTGATTTTAAATGAAATGGAGCCTGTTTTCCCTTCATCCAGAATTGATCAGTTTCCTGAAAACCATTGTTTAATAATTAAACCATTAAGCCCAGTTCTTAAGGCCAGATTGTTTTAGACGTATTTTTAACATAACTTTTCAGATACACCCTGTATACTTAGAACTTTCTTTTTTTTCAAGGTCCAGACCTGCGCAACATATTAAAAAACTGTTAGTATCCCACCCTTTGTATGGAAAAGGCCTTTATTACCCCTACGGATAGGATTTTATTTGATCTGCCCAGTTTAAAAAATCGTTTATGTAGATAGACATTGATTTATGAATTGAAATTGATACTCACTTAAACTTTCCACTTGTTTCTGCACATTTTCTGATAAACTAACTATAGGTGGGGAGTGCTGGGGGTCATCATTCAACAATAATGTTATTAAATCATCTTTAGGAATCTTCACTTTTCGATCATTTCCAATAAATGGATACACACTTTCTAATCCATCATTGGCAATTCTAAAAAAATACATAACGTCACAGGCAGAAATCACCCCGTTTAAGAAGGCACAGTTTTTCAAAAATGATTCTTTGGGGGAATGAGACAAATGAGGAACAAACGTTAAACAACAAAACGTTAGCTATTAGGCTACATGAAGAGTTTGTAGAACAATTCGATTTCCTTCAGATTTCCAACAAGATAATGCCACATGCCGAACAGTGCCCTGCACTATGAGAGGTTTAGGAAAAATGTTTCCGGGATGAACAATGTCAATAAATTGAGTAACTATGAGGCCAAATTTCAGCGTTGCAGACTTTTATTTGCGGGGCTATCTGAAGAGTAGGAAATTTAGTACAGCTGAATTACCTCTAATATGTTACCAAATGTAACACCACTCATTCAAACCATGGACCAAAATGAGGCTTTTGAGGCTTACTAAACTGTATTATAGAAATAGCTGCATACTGAGTTATGTTGTATCAAAAGGTGAAGAAATAGCAAATGCACCATAAAACCACTAACTTTAAGAGAAGCCGTTATACATTTGCATATGGCTTGGCACCAGCTGTTGTCTGGTGGCCCAAGAGTCAACAAATAACAGCAAAACTCAAGCTAGGTCAGGTACAAAGAGTTGCCTGTCTGAGCATAACCGGAGCCATGCGAACAACACCAACGAGAGCAATGGAGATAATGCTGTGTCTTCCACCGCTAGACCTACATCTAGAAGAAGTGGCTCTGACTACCATGACTCGCCTTAAATCTGTTGACATACTACCAAATGCAAGTTGTGGCCAAACCAGAAGCCGCCTGTGGACTGAGGCTGTCAGAAAGATACCCCTTTTACAGGCATGTGCAGATGGTATTCCGCCTCGGCTTGTCTTTGATAAACCTTACACCATACATACTACTGGTGAAGACGAGGCCGACATTGAAGGTGTAAACTATGTCTTCACGGACGGATCAAAGAAAAAGGATGGAGCAGGCTGTGGTATATATTCCAGGAATCTGCGACTCCGATGCAGCTGGATGGCCCAATGGGGCCTAAGTGCAGCGGCTCTCTGATCCGCACTCCGGACATATTCCAGATGGCTTGGCAACAACTGCAGCCTTCGGTGATTTCAAAATGTTGGCATAATATTTTGGGCAAAAACACGGATGAAGATGACATACCGTTGGGTAGACTTCGAGAAATTTGGAATAACGAAAGGGCAGAAACTGCAATACATGTCACCATTTGCTGCCAACAATTGAACTGGTTTGATTTTTTTTACACCTACCTATAACAGAATTAACTTTCCATTTTTAGATTGAGTACAGCTCTGAAGATGTTGAGGAATGGAATAAATATCTCATCCAAAATAAGAATGATTTGGGAAACTGTGAAGTTATTGCCATGGAGGAAAAGAAGTTCCCCCATTTTGAAGTTCTCGAAGTATTAAAAATTGTCACACAATGGTCGAATCAAAACCCTGTTGATATAAGTGATATTCTCAGCCTTATATGGATAGAAGAAAAAGCAGTAGCGTTAAATATATCCCGGAAAAAAGTACAGACCAAAATTACATGATTCTTTAAATAAAAGTAAGGTAGCCTGTTAACTTGTACCACTATGTAGTTAATATATAAATGTTTTTTAAAGAATCTCGCTTGTTTATTTTAACATGCCATGTGCAGTATCGGTAGTGTGTACATCTCAATTACCTGAACATGCAAATTTTTTTTGTTCAAATTAACGCGAGTCTACTGTATATAGTTTAATGCCCATAAATATAGTACTCTTTTCATAATATAATAACAAATTATGCGCAGGAATTAATAAATTATGTTGACCGCATTTATCATTGTTATGGTTATTAAACATAAAATTGTCAATGTTAGTTTTACTAAGCACTAACATTTCCAATATACACTCAGAGGCACAAAATTCGATCCATCTAAAATTTACCAAAAATTCATTTGAAAATATTCTCCTAACTATAGGTTCGATTTTTTTTTGAAATCGTAGGTTTGGTCGTGCGGAATGCAGATGTGCTACTGAATTTCAGATCAATTTTAAAATTTGACCATATACAAGGTGTACCAATTACATTGGATTTTTGCATAAAGTTTGCAACACTCTGTGGTAAGTGCAAGCAATAAAAAGATAGCGAAGTCTCTTATTAACAATTAATTTTTTAATTCATGTCAATATCTCTATTAATAGGGAAGATATGATTAATTAAAATAATGACTATGTGTCATGGTAATTTTCAATGCAATTGCCAATGGGTTTTTGCAAAGTTGCTTTAGCATCTTCGTTTGTTTTTTTTAACATAACATAAGTGTCACTAGTGTTCCTAAGTTAATTGTTGTTGTTGGTCTGAATTATAACAAAGTAACGGTAAACAATAAAAAGTAGTAATGGTCTTAAGTGCAGCTGGCGCCGCCAGAGCCTTAACTTTAATATAGGGAGGGCGGTCACAATACTATGCGACACAAGTTCTAGGTGTTTCGAGATGTAGTATTCAAAGAGCCGTGGAATGGTTTCGTGAAACTGGAGAATACACCAGAAGAATGGCATCAGGAAGAAAAAGATGTACACCTCAGCATGACGAATGTTTTTTAGCCCTAAGAATACTTCAAAACAGGGACTTTAGTTAGTGGGCGGAATGCTTTACAACATGTACGTGGTGTAGATATTAGTGTACGAACTGTGAGAAGAAGGCTAAATGAAGTTGGCTTAAAGGCAAGAAGACCTGCCAATGGCCCATTGCTGACTAGAGAACATCGTAGACAGCGCCTTCTTTTCGCCCGTGAACACCAAAATTGGGGAATTGAGGAATGGGGTAATATAAAAAAATGAGGTTATATCCAGATGGCCGTCACAAAGTATGGCGAAGAGGTGGCGAAAGGTTACAGAGTGCAATATTGTGCCAGGGCTCAGTTTTGGTGGTGGCTCAATTATGGTGTGGGGAGGAATTAGTCTTGAAGCTCGTACAGAGTTAGTGGTGGTAAATGGTGGTAAAATTTTGGTGGATAAATGGGATAGTGGTGGTAAAATTTTGGAACCACATGTTGTGCCTTTTGTCCCATTTATTGGAAACAATTCCATGCTAATGCATGATAATGCCCGTCCACATGTGGCAAGATTCGTTTCCGAGTATTTGGATCAGGTTGATGTTAACCGTATGGTGTGGCCTGCAAGAAGCCCAGATCTTAACCCTATCGAACATGTTTGGGACATGGTAGGAAGACGTGTTCGAGCCCAAGTTTCTGCTCCTGTGAACCTGAGGGAGCTTAGTGCAGCTGTCGTACAAGCATGGGATGAATGTGACCAAGGTGCCATTCGTCATTTATTTGAGGGGATGCCAAGACGCATGGAAGCTGTAATTCTTGCTCGGGGAGGCAATACAAGATATTTACTGTTTTTTTTAAGTTTATTTTTGTTGTTAATTTTAAAATATTTTTACATTCATTATCGAGAAATTTGGTATGTTGGTTCTTTGTTTGTGAAGTTAAAAGTTAATGTTAATTATAAATTGAAAAACTACGTCATTATTTTAATTAATCATATCTTCCCTATTAATAGAGATATTGACATGAATTAAAAAATGAATTGTTAAGAAGAGACTACTCTAAAGTTCTGTACCAAAATTTTCATCTTTTTATTGCTTGCACTTACCAGTGTTGCAAACTTTATGCAAAAATCCAATGTAATTGGTACACCTTGTATATGGTCAAAATTTAAAATTGAGCTGAAATTCAGTAGCACATCTGCATTCCGCACGAACAAACCTACAATTTCAAAAAAAAATCAAGGAAATCGAACCTATAGTTAGGGAAATATTTTCAAATGAATTTTTGGTAAATTTTAGATGGATCAAATTTTGTGCCTCTGAATGTATATCTAGGCTATTTGTAATATTTGCTCTTTAAAATACATTCTGCACGAGGTATGCCATGTAATCTAACCTGAAAGCCAGCTCTTATAGTATAACTTTTGCAACATATTCTAATTTTTCAAACCATATTTGTGAAAGAAGAGTTAAAAAATTTTTATGGAACATAAATGATGTAGGGTTTTACACCGAATATTTTAGTTCCTATTAATTTTCCTCGTCGGAGTGTTTTTGAGAAAAATTTAAAAAACTAGCGTGAGGTAACATTAAGAGGTTGGCTTCCGAAAAAGGGATAAAGCACCCTCCTGAGAGGTGGGAACTCATTTGATCTGCAATTATTTCTCCTAAAAAACCTAATTTGCTGTGACTATATATAATACGAACTGCTAGGATATTAGGAAATGTAGTAAGAAAAGCTAACGAAAGCCTAGAAATTTTTTTTGTTATTAATAATAATGTGTCCAGAGGACGATTTGAAACAAGTATTATATTATACCGAATCCCTTTGCGCAATTTATAACTAAATCAAATTATTACAATATCAAATTATTACTTTACCTGAAAGCACATTTCATGTTCTTATTGTCACATCTGACAAATGCTTTAACTCCTGTATTTATAAATTTGATAACACTTTGATTTGTTACTACTAAATCTCTAACAGGGCTAGAGGCAAAGTATATATTTTTCTTCTTTCCAACATGGCATCTTGTCAATAAACATTTAGATTCGAATTCGTCAGATATATTATAAAAAGATTTTATATCATTCCAAACTGGTTCTTCCTCTTTAAAGAATACAAAGGGATCCTCCCTGTATCCACCTTTCCTTTGTTTTTTCCGCTGATTTTCTGGCATAGCATCCTCATTTTCACGTTTTTTGCTTTCTTCAGACTTATTACAGTTTTCTAATTGAATTTCAGTAGCTTTGAAAGATTTTTCTTTTATGTTTAATGGTTTTACCTTTTTTAAAACAGCCACAAAAAATGCACCTGTATTCTGCTGATGTGGTAATATTCTTACACTAAAATGATTATTTTATTCAATTAAATACAAGTTAATCTCAAAATCTACACAATACTGTTATTACCATCTATTCAAACAATATTTTGTTTTATCCTCAGGTTTGGGTGGAAACATTTGTGGTCTAATTGTAGTTCTCCATTTTTCATCAACCTCTTCAAAGGACTTGTAAAATTCAAGATTTCTACTAGATACTAACCAATTTTCCATACCTTAAACCAAAAAGAATTACTCACCTATGGGCTACGTGCAGTCAATAGTCTAGTCAAATCACTAGTCTAGTGAAATTTCACTAGACCCGGCAACACTGTTTGTAAGTTGTAAGTGCTTGCATGCGCGCTTTTCATAATCCATATGTTGTTCAACGGTAGCTTCCTGGAGTATTACGTGTCACTGAGGACTTCTATTATAAATTTAGTATACTTGACGAATATTATTCTCAAATCAGCTTAATACTTAAGCAATGTGGATATGTAATTACTATTGGCAATGCAGTATATTTAGTAAATACTACATTAATGAAAATACATGTAGCATAATTTGATTATTACCCGACGTCCATATAGACCCTCTACTAGTAAACCCGAAGAAGTATGCAAATACTGTAATTTAATACCAATCAAATCTGTCAAACTTGACGAAACTCACCGTTCCTTACCAACATTTATTTCTAATTCTGACAGTGTGGAATTGATAATGGGCAGTGGATGGAATTTCCGGAATCTGTCTTTCTGTATCTTTTTGCATGAATGGCATATGCCAGTATCTGTTTATTACTCCTAATATCCATGGGGCCAATGGATAAGGTGTATATGTGCCATTGTGAACGTGATCGGCATTGAAACTGGAATTAGAATGGCCGAGCGTTTTTGAAAGGTCCGATTGGTTTTGCATACAAAGGACGATAACTATACTGATACAAGCAGCTCTTAATGACCTGAATAAGAAATGTCACTTGTTCGTTATCTTGATTAAGACAGGAATTTACGAGCGACTTCGCCCCAGCAATGAACATAAAGTTTTGCACCAACATGCTGTAATAATGCTCAGTACGCAGTGATAAATTTTGCGATGTCTTATAGGGCGACTAAACTACATGAAGGTAACTACGAATTGAGAAAGGTTTCTGTTGAAAATGATACTATAACAACGAATGCTGACGAGTTAACATATATTGTTGATAATGTAGCTATTTAAATACTTTTTTTTCACAAGGTACCTTAGCTGGTTGAAGGATATTTTGAGTTTGCAGAAATTCTATGCCTGGTTCTGTGAAAAAGTATCCCGAGAGCAGAATAACTGTCAGTCTGGCCATGTTATCGAGGACTTACTTGTCACTTGACATCAGAGCCTGGCGAATGTCATTAGAATCCATTTAAACATTGCTTTGAATATTGTTAATTAATTAATTACTCATCAATATTGTAACGTTTGTAGAAACAGTGAAAATTGGTTTAATCTAACACTATGTAACAGTCTGCACATTGCATGTAATTGAAATGTTTCATTAGTTTCTGTTATGTTAAAAAGCTAATCGGAGATCCAAATTATAATTCCTTATACCTAGATTTATTTTATAAAACAAGTACCGTAACATGGGGATACTTTAAATTCTGGGTATACATTGATCAAAACATCGCAATTTCTTCGAACCGTACCAACGCCGCCATCTGTTGAGTACGAACGAACGTTCTTGCTTAGGTAGCAACATCCATAGCCGTGCTACTCAGTCGAGTCGTTATAAGCGCTTGGTCGAGACACATAACCTCATGAAAATTTGGTTTTGGTGTACACGTGTCTTATCTTATTTATTTGGGTTGAGAAACTTCACATCCACATCGGTAAGTTTTTGAATTTCAATTATGGCTTTACCTGTATTGTGTCAGACATGTATTAGAGAGTGTTATCCATAAATACCCACTTTAAATTATAGTAAACAAATTTTGTGAGATTGATTTTAATTCTAGGGGTAACTTTGATCAAGACCTGGGGTAACTTTGATCGGGTGATCAATGTTACCCCATCACATAGATCTTGTCAAATAAATAGGAAAATATTTAAATTTTCATTGTTTTTTTACTTAGAAATGCCTCGTAGCCATAAACGAGTACTCGGCAGTCGAAAATATCAAGATTATGCCCCAGAGAAGATAGATGAAGCACTGCAAGCAGTGGTTGAAGGTGTGTTGTCCATTCGCGAGGCTTCGAGGCGGTATGGAATACCTTTTGGGACACTCTACAATAAATATAAAGGGAAACATGGAAGAGCGCCAGGCCACCCAACAGTTTTTAGTAAACAAGAGGAAGTAGCCATCCTTCCATCAGCAGCCAAGTGTTCAGCCAAGTTTTCCGTTGAATCTTATGGATATAAGGATGATGGCCAAGTATTATTTGGACAGGAAGGGTAAAACTGTCGGCACGTTTAAGAACAATGTTCCTGGAATTGATTGGACATACAGCCTTCTTAATAGGCACAAAAATTCGTTTGGGCAAAGACTGGCCACCAATATAAAATGAGCGAGAGCAGCAGTATCAAGAGAAACTCTAGGAACGTTTTTTGTAAATTGGAAAACACAATAAGAAACCTACCAAGTTACCTACCAACCTACCAACATATTTAATTACGATGAGTCAAACTTATCTGATGACCCTGGGAAAAAAAAAAGGAGTGTACAGACGTGGTGTAAAATACCCGGAAAAGGTTATGAATCATTTGAAGAGCTGTACAACAGTCATGATATGTGGTTCAGCAGACGGCACATTATTACCTCCCTATGTTGTGTTTAAGAGCCTCCACCTTTATGACTCGTGGAAGGAGAATGGGCCACGAGGTTTGCCTTGTTGTGACAAGCCATGTTGCAACTTAGGGACCAGGTTTAATCGAACGCCAAGCGGATGGATGGATGGATGGATCAACATTCCGTGATTGGTTCAAAACCACTTTTCTTCCACACGCCAATCGTTTAGAGGGCAGAAAAGCTATAATCGGTGATAACCTGTCATCTCATATGGACGATGACGTATTAAACATGTGTGTTGCAAATGATATTGATTTCATCTGTTTAGTCCCAAACTCTACACATCTGTGTCAGCCGCTAGATGTTGGTTTCTTCAGGCCAATGAAAGAAGCTTGGCGCGTTACACTGTCGGAATGGAAACTACAAAATATACGACTGTCTACAGTTCCCAGATACATTTGCTAGTCTACTGAAGAAAACTTTAAATAACATGGATGCAAAACCTGCACGTACTAGTAATCAACCCAGAGAAGAAACAGATAATATACCATCAGCAATTAAACGAAACTTAATAAACTCATTCCGTTCTTCTGGTATATATCCATTGGATCGTCAACAAGTGTTTAAAAGATTGCCACATGAAGTCGAAGAAGAAGATCCTATAAATCAGATCGAAAGTGCACTAACTACTTTGCTAAAAGAGAAAAGGTTTGGAGAAACAAGTCGGCCACAGAGAAAAAAGAAACGACTTGATGTCGCACCTGGTTGTAGTATATCTACGGTTACGGTGACAGTGAATAATGAGATGGATGATAGTTATGACGACGACGATGTCAATCTGTTACCTTCAGCGCAAAATGAAGAGGACCACGCATCTAAAGAATCTATGCCAGACGCTGAGCCAGAACTTGATGAGGAACAAACATCTGCAAGAACATTTAAAGTGGGTCAATACATTTTGGCACAGTTTTCTTCATACCGTGGAAAGAAAACATACAAATATATGTGTAAGATACTGGAAGTCGATCCAGAAATTGTCGTCATGGGTATGAAATCCATTAGAAAAAATAACAGACAATTTAAACTTATCGCAGATTATGTGTCTGTGATCAAAAGTGAAGATATAATCGACATCCAGATCGATCCTTCGGAGGAATTGGACTCTGATATGAATGTGTACTATAAATTTGAAACTGACATTCCAATTCTCGAAGTTTAACTTGTCATTATCTTTTCTTGTATTTTTAATGTAACCAAAGAATGGTTCTTTTTTAAGACTGAAAACTATTTTATGTTCCTGTGCTTTATTCATGGTCTAATTAATGTAAGACTATACCTTGTTACCCACATTTAAATAAAGATGAATATAAACAATATTTTCATGTGATCAATGATGCCCCCTTATACAAATTTGCTTCTAATTCCTAAAATATAAACCCTAATTTTTTAAAAAAAACTTTATTATTCGTTTTAATGGGGTTACTTTAGTATTTCGTAGAAAACACAAGGTCGATCAAAGTATCCCCAATAACAGTATATCTTTGATCACATCCTTATAATTTTTTTCTCAGGAAATACTCGTTTTTTAGATATCAAATTTTTAGGATATGTTTGTAAGGTAAAACCGATACATCATTTTTTTTAGTAGATCTGTATACTGAAAGAAAAAGAAGTTATTCAGATTTGAAAATAAAAATTGATCAAAGTATCCCCATGTTACGGTAAGCAATGTAATTATTGCCCTTAAATATGGATATATAACATAAATTACAGTAATTATTTTGCCATGTAATAATTACCGTAATTTATGTTATATTATAATAATTGCTTGTATCTTGCTCTAGAATTTTACCATTTAAATAAATTTAAAATATCGATAGCGTGTAAATTATATATTATATAAAATATCGTTAGAATCAAATATTATTAGCGTGTAAAGTAAAATGAATGGACAAATTTTTAAATCCTCTTTTTACATAGATTATTTGAAAATGATTATTAATTGCAATCTCTTAACTTCAGTGTTGACAACAAACATTTATTATATTCTACTTAGTTTTCCCCTCTGGGTTCGGGGCCACAATTGTAGAATAGACCCAGGGTACCTCCTACCTGTCGTAAGAGGCGACTAAGGTGACTGAATGGGACCGCCTAGCCGCTTAGACTTGACCGGTAAGATCTTCAAAGTTATGCTGGGCGGGCGTTGGTGGCACTTGGATGGGTGACCTAGGCAGGCTTGGGCCCGGACTGTGGCGTCTGCCCGAGACCTGGGAACGCTCAACACATCTGCTGCGGACGCGTGGTCCCAGATAAATGGTAATGAGGACCAGAGTAATTGATCTCGGTAACTCAGAACCATACTCTCATACATACAAATTGTAGAGACTTTGCCACCAGGCCACCCGTAATAAATAGGATGGTTTGAAGAAAAGTACTCAAGTAAAAAGGAGGAATGCACAAAGGGCCTAATGAGGCCTAAGTGCTGTGGTGGAATGGGAGTGTAACACTACCTTCCACTACACTCCGACCCATATACATACATTCTACTTAGTAGCAAGCCCTACAAAATTGGATGAGGGGTCACGCAATACTTAACACAACTGACTAGCCGCTTTTAAATATTATATACCTGGATAATATTTCAACCCTGGCAATTGACTGGAGACATCTATCAATTCCAGTGCACCATTAGTTTCAGCTAATAGCCTATGAATGACAGCCTCATTTTCAATTGGATTTATAGAACAAGTGGAATATATCAATTGCCCACCAACTGCTAACAACTCAACACCTCTTCTCAATATCCTTGACTGAATCCTACAACATTAAATAATGGTTAGATATATATTAAAAACAAGCTCGTTGTCAAAGGACTCCCGCACATTTCTTATGGAATATGACTTTCGGAAAAAAATTCTGAGAATTTGATTGATGCAGTTCTCGACATCCTCATTCAAGCTTTATTCACAACCAGCCAAGTACAATTACAATAATTCGTACTTAGAATTAGTTGTGAAAGTTTGGCATGTGACTTAATAACATGATCGTTAACAACCTTTAAATTAACGTTTCCACTTATGCTTACACTTACACTTAGAATCAGTACCTTGCAAAGTGCAAGCTTTTATTCGAATTTTTATTCTACTAATTCTAATTGAAAAAATATCGGCGCGTGCGCACTTGATGACAACAAAATAACAAATGAAAAAAAGACAAATCACCTAACGTCAAATGTGTTGATTGTTTGTTTATTTATATTTGTTTGTTTTAAATTATTATTGTGCAATAGACAATGTTGCAGAGATGAAAAGCACAGTTTCGGTGAAAAATATTGGGCTCATAGCGCCAGGGGACTTATGGCAAATGACCCATGATCGCGGCAAGGATGAATTGATGGATGTGCTCGGATTATGCAGAAGCATCAAAGACAAGCATATACACACTCTTAAGAGAAGAAAAGATACATGGAAGTGTACAGCCACCGAAACCAAAAAGCAGTCGACATAAGGTTGTAGTGGAAGAAGATGCTAAAATTCGATTGCCAACTTTCGATATGATAACTACTAGTGATATTAATTACCCGTTTTTAACGTATTGGGGTTGTTTGTTAATTTATTATTACGTTGGTTATTTTCATTGTTTTTTTTTTTGGGTTGAGAAATTTTTGCTTTATTTTTTATTTTATTTTGGTTTATATTTATATTTATTTTATTTTTCCTTTTCAAGTTGTGACGGCTATATAGCTGTTTTGTACATATTTATTTTTGTTTTTTGGGGGAAATATCCTAACCTAACCGCCCATTAAAAAATGGGAACACAGCGAAAGCAATACTACACGAGTGGTGTGGAAACTTGCATTCAATATCAGCTCTGGTGCTTAAAATATCCATATAAAAAGTTTCGACCTCCTAAAAAAATGCCTGCGCCCATGTCTAGCATTGACGTTCGCCGTTTTGGCGGTCATTTATCTTTGTATACATTTTATACAGACTGATTGTCGGTTCAAGGCCAGGTTACTTTATGTTTTATACAATTAGTTAAAAACATCAATTTTGCTTAATTTCATTTCTACATTAAACTAAAAATAATGTACGGTGTCAATTGAAACAGCATACAAACTTTAACTCCACCTGCAGTCATCACCCACCACCAACTAACGGGCCGCCTGGCATAAAATGAACAGGCGGTATAACATTTTTGATGCAAAACTATCGATGGAATTACTTAGTTTTTTTTGCTAACATATTAAAAAATAGGTAAAATATAGCTGTTGGTATTTTATTCTACCCAATTGATCGATTTAGTAGTTTGCGATTTTCTCTAAATTGACATTTCTTTGCCAGCACTAATTTGTGTAAAATCCTGTACAAACTTTGGTGCCACATTTTAAGAAGACACTATAAAGCCTACAACCCAGAACAAAAAGTTTTAATCTAAATGTACTAATAAAGGAAACATAGACAGATACAGTGTAAACTGTTTATAATGAATCTAAAAGGACCGAGCATTTTTTTTTTCATTATAAAAAGTTTCCGTTATATGGAGGGAAGAAAGAAAAATAACCAAATTTCACCAGTTACAATAATTTCTAATTTTCACGGAATGGAAATATTGCTCAGTGCTAATTAATGTTTAAATATACTATATTATGTTACTCTACTAGGAGAAGGCGAACAATATGTGTTGACTTGAGCGTATTAACTCTCTAATTTTTTTTTTCATTATAAAAAGTTTCCGTTATATGGAAGGAAGAAAGAAAAATAACCAAATTTCACCAGTTACAATAATTTCAAATTTTCACGGAATGGAAATATTGCTCAGTGCTAATTAATGTTTAAATATACTATATTATGTTACTCTACTAGGAGAAGGCGAACAATATGTGTGACTGTTGACTTGAGCGTATTAACTCTCTAATATTATTGACCTGAAATTCATCATTGTCAAAATGATTCACGAATTGTTGATTATTGATGTGGACGGCACTGGCAGAACTATATTTTTTATTGCAAAACATTCTCTCTTGATCGCAATTAACGCCTACAAAATTTCATTAACACATCTAAAGCCATTTCGCAATAATTAATAAACTTGATTTTCTTTAATAAAACTTATACACCCTGTATATCCTTAAAGATAAATAATTGAAAATTTATTTCGCACCAGTGCAGAGAATCAAAATATGACAAGAGGGTTAATATACAACTTACCCATGTAAGTTTAGTCCATTAGCTGCAGTCCATTTTAACCAAATATCCGGATTTTTTCTTAAAGTTCCATCGCCTGAACACGGAACATCACATAAAATTCTATCAAACTGTACCTATAAATTAAAGAAAGGTACCTATAAATTAATAACTAATGACTTCAGCCAAATACTTTTAGTGGTTTTGAAATAGCCTCATCTATGAGTACTTGTTGGCTTCTGTCTTAGAGATAGGAGGCAATCTACTGATTTGCTGTTCCCCTAACACCAATGCAATTTAGTTTTTCTAATAATAATTGATGGTCTATTGAGTCAATTGCTCTGCTTAAGTTGAAAAATAGCATGAGGGGATACTGCTTATTATTTAGGGAGTCATAGATATGGGTACAAAGGTCAGCAATTGCTGTGGATGTTGATCTGTTTTGTCTGTTGATCTGTTTTGTGTTCTTTATTTAACTAACCTGTTCAATTTGACCATCAGGCAACGTAGCAGATAAATTTGGCAATACTGCACTATCATGATTTATAACAGCAACACATGGTGAATTTAACCTCTTAGCTTGATGGACTAACATATAACAACGTTTATTGTCAACATCATTTGCAATAACGTAACCAGAAGGTATTTGGCCCTCATTTACATGAAGTAATTCTAACAATTGAGCAGTTTTTGATCCAGGAGCTGCGCACATATCAAGTATCTGAAACAAATCTTTAATAATAAATACAACATTAAACGGATATGTTTTTAAAGTTTGATACAGCATAATATTTTCATTCGGAAAGTCTGAATATCTGACCTTATTGTCATAAAGTCTATTATGCAACTTAATATTATAATATAGACCATAGAAAGGGATACTGTAATAATAATAATAATAATAATAATGCGTTTATTGTCCAAGAGAAAAAAATTCCATTTACAGGATAAAAAAGATTAGAGATTTATAATATAAGTATACTAATTAATGTACAGGAAAATATTAATACAAAAAAATATACACACTAATACAAAAAGTAAGACTATTTAGTAAAGCTTGAGTCAACCATGCCATGAATAGTTTAAATAAAATGTTAACTAGTATACACCCTTCTAGTATTCAACGAATGCATGTTATATCTTTGTAATAATAACTTGTGATCATATCCCCTATCAGGATAACAATTATCAATACGAAAAGAGAGAAATTTGAGAAAGCGTCGCTGTATTTTTTCCAAGTGGTTCCTATAGATCTGATAGTAGGGTCACCAAATAAGATTACAGTATTGTTGGTTTCTGAGCCTAAACGTACACACATTACTTTTATTTGTATAATGGCTAAATAATTATCAGTACAACAAATATGGACATGATCTACAAAGTCCTGCAATGTCCATCAATCAGCCGAGGATGATATATTTAAAATCAGTTTCAAGTCGTCGGCAAACATAAGATGGTTCGATTTTAAAGACAGATGTAATTTACAAATAATGTAAAGAGGAGTGGTCCCAAGTTAGAGCCTTGGGGTAATCCTGGTGTGGCAATAAAGGTTATAAGAGATATATAGCTTCCGTTGATGCAGATAAGAACCTAGAAGGAGGAGTAAACTCAGACTGAAACCATACAGTTCCAACTTCTGAATCAATATACATACCTTGTCAAAAGCCTGTGAAAAGTATGTATAAACGACGTCCACGTGGCCTACGTCCACTTGGCTTTGTTTTAGTAAGTAAACTCGGCTAAATTAGATATAGTAAGCGATTAGGAAAGAAACCATGGTGATTTACCGATATGTAATGTTTAACATTGTAAATATTTTCTTATACAGACACTACTCGAAGACATTGGCAATGTTAGACAATATGGCAATAACATCTTACATCTGCAGGATTGCCACTTTTTAAAATGGGACACACTCTTATCAGCTTCCACCTATTAGGAAATTCGCCTGTTGATAGTGCCAGTTAACCACAAAATACTGGCACCAGAATAGTACATTACATACCGAGCGGGAAAGTACTCTGTTTCAGCCGAGCGGCAAGGTAGTTTACCGAGGTGCGAAGCACCGAGGTAAACTACAGACGCGAGGCTAGAATGAGTTCCCGCGAGATTTGTATACTATTTTACTCACAATCGGTTAGTAGTTTATGGATTTCTAATACTCACAATCTACCAATAATAATTTCGTTTCAAATATCTGTATCCATTTTCATTATGTGATAAGATGAATTATTTTAAGTAACCTGTGAGATCGTTGCTAGGTAACAAAACAAGTTTGTTGAATCTGACATTTAGGCGATACACGACGCCATTAATTGTACATATAATCAAATTGTGTTTATTTTACAAAAATGTCTGATAGTGAATTTGAATGTACGCCACCAGAAGTGCGGGTAGCTGCAGAGAGAGCTACTGAAGGAATAATTCCTGAAAAAAGCAGGGAGAGGTATGAAAACACCTATGAACTATACAGTAAATGGTGCGTGGCTAAAGATGTGCAGCATACCTCTGAGACGGTACTTCTTGCTTATTTTTGTGAAATAAGCAAACAAAGTAAAGCCTCCACATTATGGTCAAGATATTCGATGTTGCGAGCAGTATTAAACTTTAGGCATAATGTTGATATTAGTAATTACGCAAAATTGAAGGCATTTTTGAAAAGGAAGAATGTGGGATATCAAGCTAAAAAGTCAAGTGTTTTTTCTGAAGCAGACATCGATACATTTTTAAACAATGCCCCGATAGAATATCTTCCTTAAAAGGTAATTTTAATTTATTTAGTGCATATTAAATATATGTTATATTAAATTTTTTTAGGTTGCTTTAATTATTGGCATTTCCGGAGCCTGTAGGTGCGATGAACTTTTAAAAATGAAAATAAGTGACCTGGATATTTTAGAAAATCGAATTATAATAGTGATTCCTGTCACAAAAACCTACTTTTCCCGTACATTTGTAATTACAAAATCGGAATGGATAAATATAATAAAGCAATACTGTGACCTTCGTAATAACATTGACTCTGATAGATTTTTTTTACAAATAAGATTTGGTAAAATTACACGACAGCCTTTTGGGCATAATGCTATAGGAAGTTTTCCCAAAAAAATAGCAACTTATTTAAAGCTGGAAAATGTTAACAGGTTTACAGGACATTGTTTTAGACGTACTTCAGCAACATTATTAGCAAATACAGGTGGAGACATCCTACAGTTGAAAAAGTTGGGGGGTTGGAAATCCAACACCGTAGCAGAGGGATATGTGGAGAATTCATTACATGGACAAATAAAAATTGCTAATATGTTGTCTCATGTAGAAAATCCAGAAACGTCGGCGTCTTCATCTATTTCTGAAACTCATAATTTTGAGCAACACGGTCTTACTTTAACCGTTAATAGTAATCATAATTCCAATGTAACTATTAATATTTATAATTCCAAATAGTTTTCTTTTTGTTATTGTTGTTGTTGTTTCTGAATTAAATAAATGTTGAGTGGATTCTATTCTTTCTAAACCATCTTTTAATCAAAAATGACATTGACATTTCCAGGTAAGAAAAGTGACAGATGCTAGCCGGGAAGTACTTTCCCGGCTAGCTGGGAAAGTAAAGTAAGTAATAAGTCGCTTCCCGATTACTTCAAAGGTTAGAAATCCATACATTACTAACCGATTGTGAGTAAAATTAATTACTTACAATTAATAAATTCAAACTTCACGTTAATAAAACTAAAGGCATGATTTTAACCACAAATACATTAATAATGAAAAAATTGAATTTAAAGTATCTAGGAATCATTATATTCATCAAGAGAATTAAGACATTTTTTTCGCGCAAGTATTTTATTATAGTTTTGAATATTTTCGGATGTTGATTTTTAATATGACTTCGGAGATTAAAATCTGGTTTATAATACGATATGGCCGTTCGAGATTTATATACTCCATGGTATTCTAAATAAATATTGGTGTTTTTAGTATAATTAAACACGGCTCTTTTTATTACAAGCTTTTATTTAACTTGCTATGTATGTATGTCTGTTCGGGTCAAATCTTGCAACTGAATATTAAAGCAGTTATCCTCGGACGATTGAGCTGAAACTTTGCATACACGTTTAGTTTAAACGACAATGAATGGCTATTCGTCATTCTAAATCCAATATGGCGGACCGCCCAAGATGGCGGACTAGTTATTTTTTATGCACTTCCATGATATGGGTATCAAATGAAAGGATTTAAATCTAACACTTTAAATCCAATATGATTCCCAATGATGGTGGACTATTGCGTATTGAGTGACTATAAACATCGCAAAGTTTCAAGTTTGAGACAAATAGGTTTATAAATAGAAAAGTCCGCCATTTTGGATCCCCCATTTTAATTTTTTTTGTAATGAAAAAATACTCCTACCAAAATTCAAGTCTCTAGCTCATCAAGAAGTAGTTGAAGAAGCTGTTGCAACATTTGAAACAAAACATAAACAATTAAATATACGGTCAAGCTAAATAAAACCGTTTAAATTCTTCAATTCTGCCAAGCTCCCGCTAGAAGAAGTACGTTTAATGGACGAAACGGAGTTATTATTAGTTATTATGCCGTGTAAGTTTAAATTTTAAGAAAAAAACCCAGAAAAAGGATGTTGTGGGCTAAAAATTGGCGAAAAGGGTATAACTTGCATGTCAATTTTCTTGAAAAACTAAGGCTGTATCCAAAGAACCGACTGAGTGGAACCGTAAGATTTTTGGCTACTGGTAAAAGCTATGATGAAGCTAAAATATTCTACTCATATCACCATACTCATTATATCATATCACCTAAAGCTCAAGGAAAAATCATTGCGGAGTCCAATTATAAACAACAAGTATAAATGTATACCAAACGCCGCGGGCCGACTGAAGCAAAAATAATTCAGGTGAAACTAATAGAACTTCCTCAGTCGCTCAGGCCACCGGATTGGCGCTTACCTCGAGGCCAAAATGCACATACAAGGTACGGATTCACATATGGCCAGGTGGAACTGGAGGCAAAACTGACCATGTATGGGGGCATTTAGACCTGCGAACTTCAAAGGGACTACATATAATTCTACCGCCTGTGACACAACTGTTACTTATTCTGTAAACTTTGCCTGCATCCTAAACCATCAATTATCTGTATTACGCAACGCTGCAAACTAAATTCTCTATTCGCCAAAGGTGCACGACCCCATGTTAATATGGCACAGAGAAGTTTTGATTGAATCAGTGCAGAATAGACAGATTTGACTGCTGGTTTGAAGACAACACCTAACCAAGTTTCTTATAACAAAGATGTTAGCTGGAAGGATTTTTGCTAAGTGATGAACATGTGTGTCTCCCAAATAAGTTTAGGGTCTAAAGACACACCCAAAAAGTGTACTGATTGTGGATTTGCCAAACCCTTACTATCCCGCAAAATAAGGATTAGGTACCGAATCTGTTTTCCTACTAGACTTAACTCATTAGCCACAAACCAGTTTGTGACCTTCGACCTTGTGGCCTATATCAAGCATATTGGATTGCGGTTTTTTTTCTATTTACAGCAGTGGTGTCATCCGCAAATAGTATGAGGTCAGTATTGGGTACATAAGTTGTTATATCGTTAACATAAATTAGGAATAGCACAACAAATTTGGAGAACAATTCTGAGACTCTAATAGATGTCTGTGTCTGGGTTTTTAAAAAATATTGTCCTGGAATACATTTTTTCACGATGGTAACCCTAATTCTGCATATATATGCTATAATCTAACACTAAATACTATTTATAATCAAATACCTTGTGGTGAGGTTGTACATCCAACAGTAAGGGAGGGATCATACTAACAGTTTCCTGGCGCGATATCGTCCCATTTTCAGTTTCCGCAATTAAAAAGTTGTGCAATTTATAATAAGTTTCACATCTTCTTATATCTTTTCTCGTCAATTCCATTTGCCAGGCTAATTTGTTAGGATACCTGTAATTAATATCTTATGAATAGTCGTCGATGTTTACACATGTCACAATACATAGAGAATAAAATACAATAACTTCACAGAATTAAGAGGCCTATACACCACGTGACTTTTCAATCATTTTTCATCATCACCCAGCACAGCAAACAGCTTCTAGGGGCGAGATACCTAAGCGAGTGCCTACAAACTCAATTTTAATTCGCGACGGCAACGTCTCCTAGCTGGTCCAGCTACTAGCAGACCGCACCTAGTAGTACTAATTCGCATGTTGGAAGTGACGTATGGTACGAATAAATACAGTATTGCCAAAGTTTACAGAATATCCTGTAAACTTTATTACTATAAGTAATTTATTATGTGAATATAAAATTCTGTCCATTAAAAATCCTTTCCCTCTGGAAGCATTAGCACAAAGTAAATCTAATCATAACAAATGGAATAGATAATTCTAAAATATTTCCTTTTTATAATAATAATAAACGCATTTATTTCCAACAGGTAAAATAACCAATTACAGGAAACAAAAAATAAATCTATAATAATTATGGTTAAAGAGAATATAATACATGAAGACAAAAAACATAAATCTCTTAACTAGATACCTACCTAAAAATAAACAATTTGATAATTTAATTAATTACGCTAATCGTGACAATAATATGTATATTAATAGTTATTCCAGTTATTTGTTATTGTACCTAGATACTCATTATTAAGAAAGAATTTAGTTATAATTTTCAAATTATCATACCTGTTTCATACAGGCTGGAAAAAATAAATTGCACATGTTACAAATTGGTGATGAAATCACCATGATGAACTTCAATTTTGTTGAACAGGGTGGGTAAAAAACACCAAAATGTTAGTTAGCGTAAAAGTAAACATAGCTAATTTTGCAAGATACGAAAAAAAGGCATTCTTGATAAACAAAATAGCTGGAAAAAAGAATAAGATAAGAGTCATATTAGCAAAAATTAATTTTTTTTACAGGTAAGTACATATTAAAATACGTCTTATGCAAGTGTAATTTTTAAATAATACGGACATAATATCCTTGAATGTAATCTATTTTTTGAATTAGTAGGTACCATCCCTGTACAACAAAATCAAAGTTTCTCATAGTTATTCGTATTTTCTAAATAAGTAAAAACTTTTATCAAGATTGTAGTCTAGTCCACAAGTGCCATTTTGATCAATTTATATTAGCCTTTACCGAAAATGATGATTTAGGGATCACTCGATTCCGATTGACATCTAGAAACTTTTTCAAAACTTTGAAGTGAGGCCGATAAAAATAAAAAAAAGTTATAAACAATTTACTAAAAAATATGAGGGTTTTTTCAAACATCTCAAAAACTATTACAGAGACTATTATAGAACCCTTGTAGATATTAAAATAAACCAAAAACTCTCGCAAAAACTGATCCTTGAGTTGGTTTTAATATGGTCTATTTTTATTAATAATAAAAATAATAACTTCTGCATTGAAATTGATGAGAAATAAGCAATTTTTTTGTCTACCTAGAGTACCTACCACGGCAAAGGAAATATATCTGGCTTCTCACTCGTATCAGTGTGATTAATAAAATCTGATATAAGTTGTTCCTCAACAATATCCAAAATCTTCTTAGCAACTCCCTTAGATCCCGTAATTCTAAAAGTTACTGGTAAATCAGTTTTTAAACTTGTTATAAATTTGTCAAATTCCTCTTCTTTGCATACATTCTGGGTCTGAAAAAAAAAACATGTAGCATTGTACACTAAGCACCACACTTAACTCTACAATTCCATAACAGAAAACCGTCGAGAAATAATGTTTTAAAAACTTTAACAGAAATATTATTTATGCGCTGTACAAATGAAATATTAGAATCTTAACACACAGGAAGTGTTCCTATTGTGTTTAATTGAACCCCCACAATATTGTATTGTGAAGTGAATTTAAGGTTACCTTTAAAAAAACAAATTTAAAAACATTTCTGCGTATAGAGATATAAGTGGTTAATTGTGCATAATCTTGCTAAATTATTCAGTCTTTTGTATTAATTATGTTCATGATTTGAGGAAATTGTACGGTAGTTTTGAATTTTCAGCAAATACACTCCCCGGCACAAAATTCCGTCACCCTAAAATTTTGCCCAATTTTGATGTTTTATAACTTTTTTTATTTTTCATCTGATTTTCATAAATTTTTTACCAGTCTGTAGATCAGTTCATTGTGTGTCTTTTTAATTATTGTAATAAGTCATATTTTTCGTCCAGGCAATATTATACAGGGGTAAATCAAAGTGTTGTTTTTTGTCGTAAACTCAAAACACCCTGTGGAAAAATTGAGGCGAATAATTTTGTTTACAAACTGTTTGCTGCCATCTTAGACGTATTGTAAACATTTTGTTTTTTGATTCATCCCATTATCTCATTTCTTCTGCGAGCAGCAAAATTTTAAATGAAACGCTGATTTCAAGCTTATTTTTATTAACAAAAACATCCACTAGGTATATCACAAAATTAATTAACAAAGACAAATTTTAATAACGTGTATGTCCTCCTCTCACAGCAATGACAGCTTGCATTCTTCGTGGCATCGAATTAATAAGATTACTTATTCTGTCTTGAGGAATAGCCTGATATTCTTCTGTCAGCGCCAGCCGTAAGTCTTGCAAGGTTAGTGGTTGCACAGGACGGCGACGGAGTGCTCTTTTAAGAACATCCCAAAGATGTTCGATTGGGTTGAGATCCGGGCTACATGCGGGCCAGTCCAATCTTGGAAGTCCAACCTCATCCAGATATTCGCTCACTACCCGTGCAACGTGAGGTCTAGCATTATCATGCATTAATGTAAATTGGTTCCCAATGAAAGGAGCAAATGGAACAACAATTTCTTGGAGGATTTCCTCAATGTAACGGTGGGCGGTTAGTGCTCCATTTTCAACAAATACAAGGTCAGTACGTGCATCTGTAGAAATACCCGCCCAAACCATGACTGAACCACCGTAATATTGCAGTCACTCAGATATGGTGCAGTCTGCATATCTTTCATTTCTACGTCTGTATACCCGTTCACGACCATCCGGCGACCTTAAACAAACCCTGGATTCATCTGTGAATAGTACGTTTCCCCACTGTTCTACAGTCCAGTCAGCATGCGCTCTTGCAAATCTCAGTCGGTGTTGTCGATGCCGAGGAAGCAATTTTGGACATACTGCTGGCCTTCGTGAATGCAATCCTGCTTCTAACAATCTTCTACGTATCGTTCTTTCACTTACACTTACTCGACGTACCATTTGCAAGTCATTTTTTAGATACACAGCAGTAGCTCTTCGATCTCTTAAAGAACTCATAATGACAAAGTGATCATCAGCTTGAGTGGTCATTCTCCTTCTGCCAGAGCCTTGCCGCCTAATAAAGTTTCCCGTCTGTAGATATCTATTCCAAACATCACAAACTGTAGACCGCGCAATTCCCAGAGTACGGGAGACATAACTCTTATTGCGGCCATCCTCTATTAAGGCAACAATTCTACCTACGTCTGCTGTAGTTACCATGATGACAACACACTAAATTAACTGTACTGTCAAATATTCTGTTACAATAACCGCGTATTTAGCCAACGTCGATGTTTTTTAATTAAAAATGATAAAATTAACAGCGTTTCATTTAAAATTTTGCTGCTCGCAGAAGAAATGAGATAATGGGATGATTCAAAAAACAAAATGTTTACAATACGTCTAAGATGGCAGCAAACAGTTTGTAAACAAAATTATTCGCCTCAATTTTTCCACAGGGTGTTTTGAGTTTACGACAAAAAACAACACTTTGATTTACCCCTGTATAATATTGCCTGGACGAAAAATATGACTTATTACAATAATTAAAAAGACACACAATGAACTGATCTACAGACTGGTAAAAAATTTATGAAAATCAGATGAAAAATAAAAAAGTTATAAAACATCAAAATTGGGCAAAATTTTAGGGTGACGGAATTTTGTGCCGGGGAGTGTAGTAACAAAAATCAAGTTTTTAATGACCTAATAAGAGATTAGCCGTTTATGAAGCGACTTTATTGATTAAATTTCAATAGTAAGTACATATTTACAATAAATCCACTGTAACCATCCATCAAATATCTTAAGGTGGGTATACATTAGATGAGCCGAGTGTAATGTAACATGTAATGTTATGGTCGCCAGTTGAGACATAATGGTGGCGTAGTGAAGTCTATAAAAAAACGGACTTACCACTTCCTGTTATTTTTGACTTTTTCCCTTCTGTAGGATGCTAACAAACTCTTGTCAAATTATTAAATTATTTTGCTCTTGCACACCTCCAGTGTTTGTCCCATTACAGAAGCAATATCTTCCCATGCATGAACTTTCATATTTTTTTTAATAACAATTAATGTCTTTCGGATCCCATAGAACAGTCTTATTTTTATAAACATGAATTAACCGCAAAGCACTTTCTTCTGTCCAGCTTGCCATGCTCACAAGCAGTTCGTAAGTGCGTATAAATTTTAAAAACAACAGAAAATGACAACTAAAAACAACTTTGTGTTCCTTTTAAAGCTTTCATTCCTGGTGGATCGGGAACGAGCCACACGCAATCCCTTTGTTCTAAGATTGTTTAGTGCTCGGTTTACCAATTCAATTCTGTTACATTACAGGCTCAGCATGCCTAATATATACGCACCTTTAGGAACTGATGATTGAATGCAAACACCTCACCAATCTTAATAACCCCCAGGATTTGTAAACTGGCATAAGAAAAAAATTATTTGTTGGAAGAGGTAATAGGCAAAATACTGACTTATAAGAATACTGTCATAAACCAACCTCAGAGAGGTTTATAGATTATATTGTGTTTAAAATAAAAAAGGAATTCGAATCCGTACCGGAACAAATAAGTGACAGAAACTCATATTATTTTGCAGCAACATAAATAAATTGAAACCTCAAATTACCTTATAATATATAATGAATTTTTCATTATCTCTTACTATATCATTATATGGCTTCCTATCGTCATTTTGGTTTGTACTTTCCTGTTGAATATTCTTCTAAAAAAGTAATAAACAAATTATAATAAAACTACACATTTTGAAACAAGATGCGTTACCCTATTCTTATGAGTAAAATGGTGATTCTTCCTAAACCCAGGTTTTCTTCGACCCATGTTGGACACAGATAGTTTCAAAAAATTAATTTTTAATTTTTAAACAACACCTGCGACAATCTTAAAAACATAACCTCACAAAACACAAATCGTAAAATGTGGTCCGTGATGAGGAATCCATGGGGGTTTTGTGGTATGTGTGTGTCTTTTCTTTTTATTTCTGTGGCCGTATGTCTGTGATATCCAGAGATATCTCCATATCTCTGGTGATATCGCAGCAGAATTAATGCTGTACTAATGAGTGATGACATAAATCTGATTTTATTTTGCTTTACTTCAAATTCCTTTTAATATTTAAAATAGAGAACTAGACATATTTACCTATTTTAAGAAACATTTAAAACTAACTTGGTTTATTTTATTACAAAATAATGAATGTGAGTCGTAGTTACTACTATACCCAATACTGAATAAAAATTGTAAAACGTATGTTAAACTATACCAACACTGCCCTCTTCTATGAACACAAAATATCTTGCTTTGTGTACTGAAGGTTTCTGTTCGGATTCTACAGCTTCTCCATTTCTTTACTTAATCCCTTGCCCTTTCAGATAGATCACAAAATTATAGGTATTTCCCTAGCTCTAAACCCCAAAATTACTTTTGTCACAGGATCGCCTGACTGACCAGATAATTAAGATACGTGTACACGCCATAAGGTGCCTCCCAAGCCGCAATAAGAATCAGGTGGATCACCCGATTGAATATTTTCTTATACATTGCGTACAAATACATTCTTATACCTTATACATTTTCTCATACAGGCGGTCGCCCGACTAATTCAGTTTGGATTCAACTGGTCAGATGCCAAAATATATGCTGAATTTAACAATAAAATGAGCAATAGTTATTTTTTATTTAGATATTATATTGATGCTTTGTTAGCAATTTATTTTGTAATTTTTTTGTTGTTGTTATTGTTTGTATAATTTTGAATAAATTATTTAAATTTTATATAAATACATGGTATATCCATAATTTAAAACTGGCGCAACTCTGTATCTAAGTGTATGTGTATTGTTGGTAGCATTGGTATGTGCATAGAAGGGGCAAACTGTTCTACAGGATTGGTTAGTTGCACAGATTGTGGTAAGTTGTAAAGTGCTTTGACTGTTTTGTCAGCGGTTTTGTACTGGTTTTGTGTTGGGCAGTGCTACCAGTCATGAGCAAAAGAAAACGAAAAACAAATCAGTTTATTTTGTGGTTTGTAAAATGGCTGCTGCGGACAGCAAAGCTCCGCTTAGAACAGTTAAAAGAGTGCAGTTTGGTATTCTTAGTCCAGATGAAATAGTAAGTAAAGTGTTGGTTATCGCCTATTATTTATGTTGTTTAAAATTTTAACCCCTTGCATGCTATGATATTTATTTTCCATCCTCCAATTTTCTTCTTACGTTAACATAGATAAAAGAATTGTACACAATATTTTACTTTAATACTCACTAATTCCTTGTACTATTAAGGAAGACCCAGTATTAAGGAGTTAAGAAATAAGGAATAATAATGGTCAGATACGCACTGGATATAATTACAAAACGTCTGACACTAGACAGTACTGACATTAGAGTATTGGTATATATTCAAGATTATTTCAAACAAGTTACAACAAGTCTCGACTTTGTTTTAAACTGGTCTTATAAAAAAGCAATTCATACACTTTCTTAAGATATAATTTTAATAATTTCATTTAAAATGACAGGTGTGTTAACCTTATTTTTGGTGATAGCTTTTTGTGTACGGTAGGCAGTTTATGCAACATAATTTTTAACAGCAATTGCTAATTATTATTAAAAAAAAAAATAACAGCCAAATAGCTGTAGAGCATGCATATTTGCACCATCTTAGCATTCGTTGTCTTGGTTTAAGTTAAAAGTTGGTCAACTTTTGTAACTAGTTTAATTTTTAGGACTGGGACAAGATTTTCATCTCTTGAACGTGACACTACACAAAATACATACATAGGTTAACTATTTAACTACACTTATTTAATTTAGGATAACTATGTACATAAGATTAAGATATGACTAAGGCACATCTGCATGAATCCACCATTAATATGCATAATATGTATAATGCCTAGGTTCTTATTATATGAAAAGTCGGTCGTACTTTTTTTTCTTGTGTTATTTTAAATTCGAAATAAACAACATTCTCTTCCACTGCCTTTGAGAATATTCTCTCCAAGACAGTGCCCAATCTAGTCAAGTCAGTCAAATTCCTAGTAAAAATGTATAGGTAATAGTTATGTGTATATAAAATATCGTAATTTATACTGAAGACGATAGTACTGTCATCAGTCAGTACATGGTGATAGTACATTACCAAACTGACAGGGCACAACACATTTGTGAGGGGTGTAAATAATATATGCTACTGAAGATGGCAACTGCTATTCGATATAATAGGTAAACATGTTCAGCAATATAGATTTTTCCGTAAATGTGCTAAGTATTAGATGTCACTCATTTTCTGCTAGAGAGCAGTAAAGTGCCTGTGGAATTCAAATAGTACAGAGTACAGAAGCTATAAAAGAAAAATGCTGCAGGGAAACAATTTATAAGGAATCAAGCCAAGGAACTTGACTGAACACCATTGTATGAATACGTGTACTTAGCAGGTCAGATAAAACCTCTGACTAGAGTTCCTGGGGGAACACAAAATTCCTGTTATGGACAACTCTTAGCTCAGATATAAATTTGATTGAACACTCCTGGAATTAACTGGATTGGAAATTTAGAGAATATAAGACTGGGTCAACTGGTCAACATACATCAAGAGAAGAGAATATCCGAAGCTTCATTTTAACAGAATTTCTAAAGCGGTTTTAATCTACAGGGGGAGACATTTTAGCTGGAAATCTCTGAATATATATGTCAACGGTAGACATAACTCGTCAATAGTGCTTTTATTAAGCTTTTATTTAAATGCTCTAAAAAGAAGAAAATAAACTTTAAATTAAATTAAACCCATCAATTTATTACCTTACACAATTTATATGATATAAAAGCTTGTCGCGAGATGGAAATATTGCAATAAAAGAAATTTTACAAAGATTTTCTTTTGTAATATTTACCCTCCAACATGTATTTTGGTGACCAGACTGGCGATAGTACCTAGTGTACAAATTGTCAACCTCTTTGTATAATTTTTTCTACTGTGTATTCTAATCAGCAGGTTAATCATTAGGTATACTGATGAGCTTGATGTTAATATTAATCATTATTGCATTGATGTCAAATTCATTGAGCAAGTTATGAAAATGGCTAGTTAAAGTTACTTATGGACCTGATGATATACCAATTTTTTTTACTGAAGAAGAGTACTAGTAGTTTTAGACAAACCCTTACACATTATTTTCAATTTGTCTATAAATACTTGCACATTTCTTTATGGAAGCAAAGTTATCTTAAACCTATTTTTAAATCCGGTAAAAGAGAACATGTTGACAACTACTACTATTTTAGATTGCAAACAAACTACGGAGCAGTTTGTTTGCAATCTAAAATACCAAAATGACTAGATTGAAAATGTTCAGAAGAGATTTTTAAGACACTGTCGATTTAAGTTGGGTTACCAAAGAGTTAAAGGGTTACACCTATGACCATATTCTTAGCGATCTTAAAATTTCATTGGAAGATAGGCGCTTACAAATTGATTTTTTTTCTAAATAAAATACTTACGGGACACATTCAATCACCCCAGCTTTAAATTCTAATGTTGAATTTTAATGTTACCGAAGGGAGAATTAGAAACACAGAAATTTAGGTACTAATTACGGGCAGAATGAGCCAATTACTAGAATTTTGCATTATGCTAATTTAGCAAAGAGTAAATTAAATCTATTTAATTGCTCCTGCCCATCATTCAAAAGATCAGTAAAAAATTATAAGTAAAAATGCATGATTACATAAATGCCATTCTCATCTGTTTTATGTTTATTTTTATTGCTTTATTATTGTTATATTTACTTTAATCATATCGGCATCGAACCAACTGTTTTGTCACAAGGTAGAAGTTTTATTAAATTTATATGGTAAATTAAAATGATTAAAACTGACATAATTTGACGTTGATAACAATGAAGTTATTACGATTGCTGAGGCAAATGGTCCCCATGTAAAATTTACAACACTCATACCAACCGTTAAAAAACAATTAATAGTAATTCAATTAATCGCCTTATTTAGAATATCTTTCTTTAAAGGCACATTCTTATTTGCATATATACTACATCGTGTTTTAGACATATATTATCAAAAATAATAAATATTTGTTCTGTTTATTTGGGGGCTGGTAATGATTGCCATGCAAAATCGTCATTGATCGCGCGTATAAAGGTTGGTTCGATGGCTTACTAGTTTTAAGTATTTATCATACGCATTTTATTTTCTGTTTCTTGTGCTAAAAGGGCTTGACCCGTTTATCAATAAGTAAATAATGACTAATGTATTTCTAGCGTCGCATGTCAGTTACGGAAGGCGGTATTCGCTTTCCGGAAACGATGGAAGCTGGCCGTCCAAAACTATGCGGGCTTATGGATCCAAGACAAGGGGTTATTGACAGAAATTCCAGATGCCAAACCTGTGCTGGTAACATGACTGAGTGTCCTGGACATTTTGGGCACATTGAATTGGCAAAGCCAGTGTTCCACGTTGGATTTGTTACTAAAACCATAAAAATATTAAGATGCGTTTGCTTCTTTTGTAGTAAATTATTAGTTAGCCCGGTAAGTAAATATTTTTGTATTAAGTGTAAAAAATAAGACAAGTAGCCCACTCTGCTTCTAGCTGCTGCAGGTCAGATAAGTAAAAGTATATGTTATGCATACTAAAAAAATATACTACGCGAGTGCGACAACTGACTGATACAGATTAATAATACGGTATCATATCACAGCACACAGAAGAATTTTTCTAGAATATTTTTAAATCGCCCTTTTTATAACCTCAACATCTGTTTTGAATTTTTAATTTTGAGAGTTTATCACCATAACATTGTTTTACTTAACAGAATGATAATTAAGAGTAAAATATAAATAATAAGGGCAATAATAGTTAAGGAAAATCCCGGATTAAAAACGCGAAACACAACTGTAGCAAAATAACTATTTACCCAGATCATAATTAGCTGTATACCAGAATTTATGTACCTACCTATTTCACAAATGTGACTAAAACACCTATTAGTACGTGTTTCAGCAATATAATTTATTAGTTAAATAGTATTAACTAAATTTCTTTAGAGGTGTTTTGGGCATGCTAAACAAATCTATTTAGCAAACATTAATTTAGGTACTTAACTTATGAAAAGATATGTGATCCCCAGGAGACAACTTTCTGTAATTTTTACAAGTGTCTACAATGAACGTCATTAAAAAAATTATATCACTCCCTCTCAAAGGTTTTAAACCAAGACAAACAAAAATCTAACTTCACTGCTAACCGCACTTTCTAACCCAACAAAACATCAAAACCATGCTACAAAGACAATGGTATGTCAGGTTGCCGTTATTGGACAGTCGTGCGCATGCATCTCTACCTACCTACTGTTGTTTTCAAATTAAAATTGACAATTGACAAGATTTTGCGTTTTGTGTAGGTATACACAGGTGCATACGTGTGAGTATTATTATTAAATGTGCTACAATTTTTTAAACAATGGCAACCTGTGCTGTCGTGAGGTGTTGTAATTATAGTCAAAACACTAAAGAAAGTAACCTCAAATACTTCGCTTCCCCAAGATAGAAGAGTTGTCAAAACAATGAGCGCCTGCAAAAGAGGGGATAAAATAAATTTAAAGAATGGTATGTAGATAATAGTAGATATAAGGTTTGTTCCAACTTTCGTTAAAGCCGTACAGCGGGCGCTTGCGCAATACTAATAAACTTCCAAGTTTGATACGTACCATGCATGGGATGATGCACCATGTGTTCCAACTTATTGTGTATCATGCGCGAACCAGTTCGCGTACGGCCATTTCGATACACGGCTCTGAGCAAGTATTGTTCGTACAATACATGGCTGAGGTTGCGCAATAGTGTGCTGGACGGAAACTCACATCGTTGACAATTTTCTTATCAAATGTTTTATGTTTTTCCTTGTCACCAGCGGCAGCGGCAATGAGCGTTATATCGAAGACAGCGATTTTTACTGAAATATCAGACGGTGATCAAGATTTTTAATTTATAAATTATTTATATTAATTTATTTTGAAATAAAACAAAATAAGTAGTAAGTAGTAAATAAGTATAACTAGTTGCGTAAAATTGCATTTAAAATTAATGGATTTCACTCTAATTTTTTTTTCTTTTGTAGAATCAGGTGCCTTAATATAGTGACAAGTATGTCTTCGTTTTTCAGTTGTTTTTATTTGCATAGTGACCAATTTACTTTTATATTTCTTGTACAAACAATTAATCTTTTCGTTTGATTGACATTTCATTTAAAGTAGTACATTTGACGGAATATTCTCCAATTTCTAAAACAAGTGTGGTTAATTAATTTTTTTAGATCACCTTCTTTAATGTTCGCGCCGATTTATTTTTGGGGTCATTTGTTGTTCTGGCGATATTTGGCGATTAGCATGTATCGCATGAAGGCTGCTTTTATTTTTATGAATCGGACTTGTATTTAAGGTTTAGAAAATAAATATCTATAAAGGTTCGTATTTTCTGACAATAAAGATAATACATATATGAGCGGCAATGATCCCGTCCATTTTTCACAATATAACCTAAAAACTAGAAAGCATTTGTGGGTATTCTGTGCTAAAAATTTAAAACTACAAAACACTTACTAACACGAGGCCGTTCCAACAGCTTGACGATTTGTACCATCCGTAGGACGACACAAAACTCGCGCCTGCGCACAAAACCGTTCACGTATGGTACGATGTACCATGCAAAAATTGGTAGTTGGAACAAACCTATACTATATTTATGTGATACGTCTGATGTGGTAATTTAGGTATAGTGTTTTAAACGCATTATTTTGTTCTTCGTTTGCACTTCTTTCTCTACAAAAACGCAGTGCATTTATAATTCGATTTCTTGAAAACTATAAATCCTAGCATGCTGATTTTCAAAAAAAAACTTTTTCTTAGTTTTGTCTACATTTTATTCGATATATTCATATATAAATTCTTAATAATTAACATAGCAGGGTTTTCAAGAAGTTTTCCGTGCACAGATTTGCTAGGAGCGATTTGAGGCTAATTTTTTCAATAACATATTTTAATTTTTATATCTTAATTTTTGCCATCGGAAACATGTAATGTGTTCTAAAAGTAGCAAAAATTTCATAGTTATATCCCGAGCCGTTGATTTAATAGTGCAATGTATGTTTTAAAAAACGTGTTTTTAAAATTATTTCGCAGGCAAGGAAAAATTAATTTGCAAAATTCGTCCCTACTAAAAAAAAGTTGTAACTCACACAATGGCCAAAACTATGCTCTAAATGTTGAATGTCTCATTTAGTTATAGCTTAATAAAAAAACCAGTTCCTACACATCTGATTTTACTCCGCTATAGGTAGGTAGGTACCATGTTACGGTGTAACTGGAAATGTCGCACCTCACCTGACGTCCCATTACCTGCACGCTGACATACCGTTGTCTTTGTATAATGATCAAAACTAAAAACAAAGCAAGCCTCTCTAGGAGAGTAAGTTATGCCAACCTAAAACAAATAAACATTACCATATCGACATCAAGATGTCTGCATATTGCATCTCCTTTTCTATTCCACTCGAAGAATGAGCAGTGTGTCTAAAAGTATATTTTCTTTAAGTGTGTGATATGTATGCAGTGGCAGCAATAGGTAAATTCCCGGCAATTACATTTTTGGAAATATTCCCGCTTTGGGAATTTTTCTGTAGAAGGCTATTAGTTTTCTCGGTATTGGAAAATTGTTTATGAAACGCTCTCCCCCAAACGGAGTTTGTTTATCGCTTGACTATAATCAGAACTGAATGTACATATGAATACTAACGTACAGCTAAAAAGAAATTGTGAAAGTGACTATATAAACCGAGTAAATTACAATAAATGAATATGGGACTTAATACCTAATTGACTTAGCCAGAAATTAACGTAATGAGGGGAAAATTATTACCACTTCATTATAACCTTCTTTAACTCTTTTTAAATAACATGTATTATAAAGGTAATGAATGCAAATTTAAAAGAATACGGTACTATGGCTGTTATAAATCCCTACGAAATATCTCTTGATTTTTTCTCAACATCTTTTATCAAAATCAACATTTTGAAATCAATAAATAGTGAAATATCTGGTAACTATATACTTAACTTAAACTATATGAAAACAACTGATTGAAGACATTTTTACATAAAATGTGTACAAAATACTGACGATTTTTCATATTTTATTTACTAATGAAATGACAATCTAGATGACAAAAATTTCAACCTAAATGGTTTCACTCCTCATATAATGTACTTATATAAATGTGCTCAGGTAATGCAAATGAATATTTATGTTTATTTATTTTAATAATTTATTTAATAATTTATGGTTATTTTAATATTTTAATAATATTTTGAATAATTAGAATTTGTATATAATTTTAATGATTCTAGTTATATAAATAATTATAATCATCTAGAAATGAGTTTTCAACAGTATAATCTTGTAAATAATAACAACGAACGTATCTTAGACCTGACCAGTAGTAAGTAATTTGGAATATACTGTTACATCTGTGCTTTTATTTTTAAGAACAATCCCAAAATTAAAGAAGTGGTAATGAAATCGAAAGGTCAACCAAGGAAGCGGTTAGCTTTTGTGTACGATCTATGTAAAGGAAAAAATATATGCGAAGGTGGTGACGAAATGGACGTAGGTAAAGAAGGAGAGGAGCAAATGGCAGGGAAGAAACAAGGACATGGGGGTTGTGGTCGCTATCAACCAAATATTAGAAGATCAGGTCTGGATTTAACAGCCGAATGGAAGCATGTAAATGAAGACACACAGGAGAAAAAAATTGCTCTATCAGCTGAAAGAGTTTGGGAGATTTTGAAACATATCACAGGTAATTGTTAATGTCATATTTATAACAGTAATAATTAGGGAGATCCAAATATGCAAGTGGAAATATTAAAAATATGCACATATATGCACAGAATTTAGTCAATTATGCACAAAATATTGAATATATGCAAATACAAAAATAAAAATACATGGATCTCAAAACCTCGTATTTAAAAACTCTTAAGGAAAATTCAACAAGTATTCCCTATCCTATTCCCTAAATTTGATCAAAAATTTAATTACATTGGATCAATCTGCATTAATATGATTTGCCCGAACCCTTTTTTATAAGCACCTAACGAATTGAAAGAAAACAATACCTTAAAATTTCATACAAACTTTGTTATTTCATGTACGTAATTAATGCAGAACTATTAATTTAAGATTTAAATTAATACATACAATTGTGCGTAATATATTTTGTACAATACTATTCACTTTTTAGCAAAATCTAGGCGCAAATAGGGAGAATCTGTTCACTTTGTCGCCAATTTCACGAGATAAGAGGTTTTAACATTTCGACTTGACGCACTTTAAGATACGAGTATTTAATACATGTCTGGTGCGTTTGTGTGCAGTTTTACCTATTTAAATGCAAACTTTTGCGTTCAATACGGAAACATATGCTAAAATTTTATTCACTTGTAACTCAAAAATGTTAAAAAATGAGATACGAGGTTTTGGCTATACAACGATGAATATCCGCTATCAAAAATGCGCCCCCTCGCCCCAGTTTTTGCTAGCAAGTTGTTTCAGTTTTGATTAGTTTAACGTCTTTTTGCCGCATTAATTTGTGTTTTTCATCTGTGTTTTTTAAAATGTTCAAAACAATTTTTCTTGTCAAATAAAGGTTCAATTGACCATATTAGTTAGGTTAGGATCTCAAATCGGCGCATATTTTAAAAAATAATGTATTGTTGTTATGGGGAGTCAAGTTAACAGCATCTGTAATTGTGATAGAAAGTCTGCTCGTGAAATAAGTTGTATAAATAAATTTTTCGATATTTTAATTGACTGAGTGTTCAAAAATTAATAATCGAAATAATATTTTTTTTAATTTTTGAAAGCGATATTTGTATAAAAAAACGTGTGTTGTTGTTTGATCCAATAGTTCAGAGTGGAATGGGTTTTACATGATCGTTCAATTTTGCGAAGCTGTCCGGTGGAACCTGTGACAGTTATACAGAATTGTAAAATTCAGATGATTTTAATAATTCTTATTAAAATTCTGTACATCAAAATAACAACAAAAACATTAAAACTTACTATTGAGGCTTTGGATAAACTTTTAAAAAAATTTAATAACAGTTTCTTACATAATAATTATCATTTCATTGTGTTAATTTAAAAAACGGCAATATTTGTGGCATCATCGTTGAATTTTTATTTCTATTCATGTTGTAATCTGATCAAAATACAATGAGGTTATTTTGATTAATTTTACGTTTTGCAGTTTACATCACATACCTATCCATTTTTTTCTGATTGCAAATAATTGATTTTGAGTGTTGGTAGAAAATGGGTGAATATAGAGTGATCAAACTTGGAGCCATAAGTGCTTTTTTCCTAGATTTAAGATGTTTTAAACGGGGTGAGCCTAAGAAATAGCCTAAGCTAAGGCCAAAAATCTTTTCGGCTTGATAACAAGTTGTCATTGACAACTTGAATTTATTAAAAGCACATTATTCAGTATCAGGAACTGATGTATCTTGTTCTTGGTGCAGAAAATTTATTCAATCGAAAGGTGCAAAGCACAATACTTTTGTTTTTCCGAGCCTTTTTCATAAGTGTCATCAAGTTTGCTGTTCTGTTTAGTTAGTTAATGAAACGCCTTGAATAACAAAAATTTCCATATTAATAATAATCCAGAAATCTACTTACTGTATTATTATTATTTATATGGAGATTTCCATATTTATGCCCTTTTTCTTCCATTTTTTAATGTTGCCTCATATTTTACCTACTTTCTGTTTATTTTTATATTGGTATTATAATAAAATAGAAGTAGGTATCTCAGTAGGCATATAATTACGTCATTAATATAAAAAAAATCGATAAACTTTGACCAAAATAGTAATAAATAAATAAATAAACAACCCGCCGACAATCTTATATCATAACCTTATTTTTTACACCTGGCACTCGCGCTCTTGGGTAAAAAATGTTAAAACTAATACACGACGTCCATGGAAAATAGACATTTTAATTTATAATCATTTGTATATTTAACTTATAGGTCTAAAAAAACAATTTGGGCGTGAATTGTAGAGAAATATGTTTAAAGTTTGACATATAATAGGTTTAAATACTAAAAATACCCATAACCTGAGAAATTCCCATTTGCAAATTACTCTTTTGTATCTCCCATAAGAAATACATGGCAGTAAAATTTGTAAAATTTATTGTAATGTATTTAGGAACCCAATTCAAATTTTGCGCCTGGGTTTTCCTAACCTAACTAATATGGTCAATTGTTATTAGAGATTACCTGAAACATGTTCTGTTGGTTTGTGTTTATATTATAATAATAAAACATTTAAGTATATAATAATAAAAATTGTGAGTTTGTTTTAAAAATTTCATCTGCCCTGTTTCTCGTGCCGGTGAATGTATATTCTAGGTAAACATATATTCTCAGTACTACCAAATTAAAAAATAAATAAAAATGCCTGCGAAACATTACATAATAATTCTAAATTTTTTCATATATACAATACCTATTTATTACTAAAAAATCGGAATTAATTACATTGAAAAACCTCAGTCACGGCTGTGAATTAACCATGAAATCTATGAATTGACATTTCATAGGGCCTTTATTTAAGTTATTTACATGGTAACGTCTTAAATACCAACTTATAGAAATTTGATTCACTAGTAAACAGAAATAAACTGATCACATGGGTTTTGGGATTAAATGAAAGCCTTGTATATTATTTTCATATATTATTATTTTTATGTATTAATTTACAGATGAGGAGTGTTTTATACTTGGTATGGATCCTAAATTTGCACGTCCTGACTGGATGATTGTCACAGTTCTACCTGTTCCACCACTGTCCGTGCGTCCCGCAGTTGTTATGTTCGGTTCAGCTAGAAATCAAGATGATTTGACGCATAAATTAGCTGATATAATTAAGGCTAACAATGAACTGCAAAAAAATGAAGCAGCTGGTGGTGCTGCCCATATAATTACCGAAAATATTAAAATGTTGCAGTTTCACGTGGCCACGCTTGTGGACAATGATATGCCTGGTATGCCAAGGTATAGTGATGGTTCAACTAATGGTTATTTATATTTTAAGATAATTATATATTTTAATCACTTGTCTTCTTAGGGCAATGCAAAAATCTGGTAAACCTTTAAAAGCATTAAAAGCTCGGTTAAAAGGAAAGGAAGGCAGAATTCGGGGTAATCTTATGGGTAAGCGTGTAGATTTTTCTGCCCGAACTGTTATTACGCCTGATCCAAACTTACGTATCGATCAAGTAGGAGTTCCTAGGAGTATTGCACAAAACATGACATTTCCCGAAATAGTGACTCCGTTTAATTTTGATAAGTGAGTAAAATTTATAGTTTTTGTTTTTATTGCATGTTAATTCTAAATATTTATATATTTCTGTAGAATGCTGGAGTTAGTACAAAGAGGAAATTCACAATACCCTGGAGCGAAGTATATTATAAGGGATAATGGGGAAAGAATAGATCTTCGTTTTCACCCTAAACCATCTGACTTGCATCTACAATGTGGTTATAAGTAAGTATGATCTAATAAAATGTTTATTAATGGGCAAATGCACCACACTACCGGGTGTCGGTTGTGGTGTTGGTTGTTAACTGATCGAGATGAATGTTGGCATTCGTGACATGTTATCAAGATGACAGTTTTTCATCTATTTTTCTAGTGTTTGACAGATACTGTAATACATATTGATTATCGGCAATATTGACAATTTGCCGATTATCGGCAATTTCTATCAAAATAATTTGATAGAAATTGTGTAATAATTGACACTTATTATAAACACTTATTATATCTTTTAGGTTAACATGTTAATTGAAAAAAAACTTAAAAAGTACAATTAACTAAACCTTAAAAAAAAAGCAAAAAACATCCTCTAGCACAAAAAATAAAAAAACAAACAGAATGTAAATGCTTAATAATTTTAAACAAATAACCAGAAACATAATTACTGATATGTTTCTGTTTATTCAGTCGCAGAAACAGGGTTAATAAAAATCATGATTTTTTTTCTAAAAAATCAATAATCGATGTTTCATTTTAAATCATGATTTTTTTGTAATAGACCAGGGCTGAAGCCTTTGAAAATGGTAAAAAGTAAAAAAAATAATAGTAGGATGAAACCCATTGCAAAAGGAAGAGAATGTAACAATAATTAAAGGAAAAATAATTTACAGGCGTTCTGAGGTCGGGAAGTGGATGGGGGTGAATTTTTAAGGGTAAAAAACAGTTTATCTCGATTTCCAGCAAAACTACAAGTCCTATGGAAAAAAGTTAAATAGCAAAGTTGTAGGTAATAAAAAGGTCTACAACTTTTGTATTTACACTTTTTTACATAACCTCAAAATTTATGTGAAAAATTCGGGTTTTTATTTTTCTTATACAAAATAAAATATTTTTTTAAGAAATTTGGTGAAAACTTACTGTTTTATGTCCCAAACACACTAATTTTTTTGGTTTAAAATATTTATTTTGACTAAATATCGAAAAAGCACCCTAATTTTCAATCAAAAGTTTCAATTCCGTCAGGCAGAAATTGAAAACTTAGATGATGATCTAATTGTAGATCATCATCTTAGTTTTCAATTTCTTCCAGTAACTCCAATTGGAAAGCGTGTGCAGAGCCCAAGGGGTCGTTTCAGACCCAGCAATTTTCTAGGTTAGGTAGCAGATTTAGTTCTCATTTCGCAACAAGTTCCTCTCCAATTTGCTCCGATATATATCCCCGGCATTAATGGTGCCGTCAATGAATTCTAACCCTCCTACCCCCTTTGACGACATGCATCCCCAGACCATGACTGCTTTCGGAAATTTCACAATACGCTTTAGGCAGTCCTTGTCGAAGACTTCATTAGGCGTTCGTGTTACGTGCTTACGAAAATCCCCAACGCACACGTCAAGCTTAGACTCATAGCTGAAAATGACTTGAGCCCAGTCTTCACTTGTCCAAGCAGTTTTTGATTTAGCCCATGCTGGACGCTTCTTCTTCTGCGATTCTGTTAGCAACGGTTTTTATTTTGCCTTGATGAAAGTACAATCTTCATTTAGCATTTGACGTGAATAATTATTGCCTCTAAATAAGCCTTACCTTGTAAAAACCGTAACCCGAGTTATGTATCCATTGATGACAACATTCTCTCGATACACTAATACTTGTTTCTTCGTACCGCACCGCGGTAATGTCTCGTAGAGTAGCTCTTCTATGGCACTTCAGATTTTAACAAGATGCCTTTGTGCTCTCTTAGTGACTTTAGACGGTCGACCGGAACTCTTTGCACGAACATCAACACCACCGGTTTCTCCATAGATTTTAATTATCTCTCCAATAGTGGATTTCGGTATAATCAAGTCAACAGCGATTTTTCTTAGCAATTTTCCACCCGCATATTGCGTAATTATTCACACACTGTTTTAGGGGTTGCTAAGCCGCGCGGCATTTTGGTACAATACTTAATTATTAACAAAACGTCAAAAACACTGACAAGCCTATGATTTCTAAAAACGTGTATGTCATTTTCAGCGCATACTTGTTTTTGCGAGTAGAAAAGTTCCGAAGAAAAGTTTCGGCAAATTATGCAAACCATTATTGTGTTCCTATCTAAATGGTACAACAAAAATTATTTGTAAATAGTTATTGACACACTGCCTAAAACTGGATAGGGCTGGAACCTTTGATGTAATGATAACACTCGAAGTAGTTTCCAGAAACAGCAAAACACTTTTACTTCGCTAGACGCGCGTTTCGCCAACCAATTTTGCATTATCCGGAGACGATTAAATTTAATCGTCTCTTCTTCTTTCTTTAATCGTCTCCGGTTGTGCCAACTTGGTTGGCGAAACGCACGTTGTGCGAAGTAAAAGTGTTTTGGTGTTTGTGGAAACTATTTGGATTGTTTCACTGCCTAAAATGAGGACGCTCGTTTAAAATATTTTTATTTTAAGCTTGTATTTTATTACTACTGGTACTATTAATTATTATATCTAAAATTTGCGACCGTCCGAACATTTAGTTGTTAGGGCTTGTATAAAGAAAAATGTTTTTTGGGATGCGGGTCATCTAGACCAGTTAACAAATAAAGAATTAACAGGCGGAAAATTATCACGTTGACGCCTGGTATAGTGAAAAAAGCCATAGAAACATGTAAAATATGATATATATTTTGAGTTAATTAATAATTATGTTTTTTAAGGGTGGAGAGACACATTCGTGATGGCGACCTGGTAATTTTCAACCGTCAGCCCACTCTACATAAAATGAGTATGATGGGACATAGGGTGAAAGTACTGCCCTGGTCCACATTTCGTATGAATCTCTCCTGTACCTCGCCCTATAATGCTGATTTTGACGGTGACGAAATGAACCTCCACGTACCACAGAGTATGGAGACGAGGGCCGAAGTGGAGAATTTGCACATAACGCCGAGACAAATTATTACACCGCAAGCGAACAAACCAGTCATGGGTATTGTGCAGGATACACTCACGGCTGTGCGTAAAATGACTAAAAGAGATGTATTTATCGAAAAGGAGCAGATGATGAATCTGCTTATGTTTTTGCCTATTTGGGATGGCAAAATGCCGAGGCCGGCAATATTAAAACCTAAGCCACTGTGGACGGGTAAACAAATATTTTCGTTGATTATTCCCGGAAATGTGAACATGATCAGAACACATTCAACCCATCCGGATGAAGAAGACGATGGGCCGTATAAATGGATTTCCCCTGGCGATACAAAAGTAATGGTAGAGCACGGTGAATTAGTTATGGGTATTTTATGTAAGAAAACTTTGGGTACATCTGCGGGGTCCTTGCTACATATCTGTATGTTAGAATTAGGACATGAGGTTTGTGGCAGATTTTACGGTAACATTCAGACTGTGATAAATAATTGGCTACTTCTTGAAGGTATTGAGACCATTAAAGCGTTGTAGAATATTGATATTATAGACCGGGTGTATATTCTTTACAGGTCACAGCATTGGTATTGGTGATACTATTGCTGATCCGCAGACATATTTGGAAATTCAAAATTCAATTAAGAAAGCCAAGGAGGATGTAATAGAAGTTATTCAAAAAGCTCACAATATGGAATTAGAGCCTACTCCCGGTAACACCCTGCGTCAGACTTTCGAGAATCAAGTAAACAGAATTCTGAATGATGCTCGTGATAAAACTGGTGGTTCCGCCAAGAAATCTCTGACTGAATATAATAACTTGAAAGCTATGGTGGTATCCGGGTCTAAAGGTTCCAATATTAATATTTCCCAGGTAAATATATATATAACAACTCACTATCATTAAAATCCGGTAGAGGCGTTACCATCGATGTTAGGTATTGATATTCGTGTTCTTGATTGATATCTGATTTATTACTAATTTTCAATAGACTGGTAATTTTCAATCAAATAAATCTACTTTGATTGTGTATTTTCAACATTAAACTTGCCGAGTTACAAAAAGAATTATGACTGTTAAGCGTAAAGACAAGAGGAAAAATCGCCACCGCCCTTTTATTCGTATGTTATTTTAACCTTTGAACAACTTTTTTATTTTAGTTTAGGTTAATTTTTTTTTATTTATTTAGAAAACGCCCCCTGGACGTTGAACATTGTAACTAGATTAAATCTATCTAGCAATTTTTTCTTAATATCCTCTTAATATCTATACCAATTTGAAGTTGGTCTGTGTTGCCAGGGTTATTGATTGGAGCTCTAATCATATCCCATAAGTGTTCTATGAGATTAAGGTCAGGTGAATAACTAGGCCACTGTAAAAGTCACACCTTCTGTTTCCCAAAAAATTGTGGCCTGTATGAGGAATTATTGTGCATAAATAATAAAAAATCGCCAAAAGCTACTTTCCAGTTTATTACTATGGGTCCTAGAATTAAATCAACATACCTATACCCTGGTTCCGATATAGTGTGGAGTGATTCATACATAATATCACACCACCATCACAATTGAACGGTCTGCCTATTATTGTGCAAATTTGTGTACACTCTGTAGAAATGGTGGGCAGAACTCATTAGTAACTGGGTCTACCGCTAGGTGCGCCGCTATAGCAAATGTAACGTGTTTTCATTGGTGAGTTTTAGGCGGTTCTAAATTAAATGAAATTTCATTGGTCGAAGGCTGGCGAGGGATTTCGGTGGATATATTGACGTATGCGCTGTTTCATGCATGTTTTGACGCGACAGTGGCATTTCATTGTGTCTTATGCACGGTCTCGCAATATAAATTAATTATAATATTGTGTTATACGCAAGTGTTTAGTGTTTTTATGCGATGGAAGCGACAAATGCGAGTAGTAGAGGTAAACGACTGAATTGGACAGGAGGAGAACTGAAAATGATCAAAAATGTATATGAAGGAATATTGGAAAGGTATTCTGGAATCACTAAAACTGAGGCAGTTGATATATGCGCTTCGTTGACAAAAGTCTGTTTGAATAGTGTGTTTCGTGCAATTACAGATGAGGAACCCATTTCAAAAAAGAAGAAAACGGAAACTTGTGGCAGAAAGAAAATTGACGTCGACGAAGATGTCAAATACGCAATTCACCGGATTATTCATGGTTTCTTTTTAAAAATGAGATTCCGACACTGAAGATAATTTCACTTGCTATTTTGACAACCAATCTTTACCCAAGTTATCTCGGAAAGTTCTTTTGAGAACTATGCACGAGATGAATTTTCGTCATATAAAACGAAATCCCAAAAGGCTTCTCATTGAGAAAAACGAAATTGTTTTATGGCGAAGAAAATATTTGCAAAACATGCGAGATTTTCGGATGTCAGACAGAAAAATTTATTATTTAGACGAGACTTGGGTAAACGAAGGGCATACCGTTTCAAAAGTATGGCAGGACTGCAATATTAGTAATAGAAGACAGGCATTTTTAGAAGGATACTCTACAGGACTCAAAGCGCCATCTGGAAAATGACGACGGCTGATAATTACGCATATCGGAGGTGCATCAGGATTTCTGGAAAATGGTTTAAATGTGTTTGAATCGCGGCGAACAGGAGATTACCATGAAGATATGACAAGCGAAGTCTAAAGAAAAGGAAGATAAAGAAAACGTATAGAGTATACATATCACACATTTTTAGATAATTTTTAGATCTAATAACAGTATTTTTCTTAAGATAATAAAAAAAAACTATCAGAAGTACACTTAAAAACAATGTTAATAACTTGGATATTTTATTTAATTTTTTTTTTATTCTGCCCCCTCTAAAATGATACGCCTATGGAATTTCGTTCCCCTCGCCCCTCATTTCGCTCCCCTCATGTCCCTGAGCTGTCCATATGGTGGTGATGAATCACTCCACACTATTTCGGAACCAGGGTATAGGGTCCGTTAAGTTTTGTCTTATGGGAAATAAGGAGTTTTCTCATCCATCATAATTCCACGCCAAAACATTACAGTTCCTACTTTGTATTTGGGGACAGATTTGGCAACAGGGAGTCTAGCCCTGTTGGGCTAGATCAGACCTCTCAAAACTCGAATTTGCCGGTCGTCTGAACAAAGGCAATTTCTGGTTTCAACTGAGGATAAGATATTTCGCCAATCTTCTATAGTATGTTTTGATGCTCCAAACACCATTGTAAATGGTCAATTTTATGTTGTCTTGATAGTTCGGGAACCCTTAACTGTCTGCGGCTAAATAATCCTCAAGCTCGAAGCTTTTTCCTGATGGTTTCGACGGAAACGCTAATACCTGTAATTTGCAAATGTTGGCTTTGAAGCTCGGGATCAGATACAGTTGGAATTCTTCTTGCTATTTGAACTAGAAACCAGTCCTGCTCTTCAGTAGTAACTTTTCCACTTCCCTTCTTGATCGATATTTTAAGGTTCTCAATTCTAATCACCTTGAATAGGTTTTCGAAACGACACCTTGTGTAACCCCTACTGTCCTTGTAAATTCTCTTTGTCGCATTCCCTGTTCTACCAGATTAATAATAATAATATTAATAGCAAATTTCGTCAACTCGGAATTAACCTACTTGTTATTGTTAGCAGTTTACAGAATACTTTTACAGAAGTTTACAGAATACCTATAATATAAGTTACTCCACTCGGCGTCGGAACTTTGAGTCTTTAAGATCAAAAGCGTACCGCCACTAACTGACTGGGTCGTAAAATCCTCGTCGTTACGAGGGACTTCTAAATGTACTTGGGTCAATTTTGCTTGCGCGTGACGAATATTTGTTTACCGAGGGTGTTCGAAAAGTGTGGCATATGGGCTTCTTGCACATGTCGCATATTTTATTTTCTTTCATTTATTAAAATATGGCCCTATTTAACATTATTAAGTATGAAATTTGTTGTGAAAAATTCTACTCGAAAAGTATTATTAAGTATTAAATTCTGCATCGAAATGTGGAGAATTCGCGCTCATCATTTACCGGCCAAATTTCATAATTAATAATGTTAAATATAGTTATATTTAAATATATGAAAGAAAATAAAAAATAGGTCATTTTCTTAATAAAAAGTCTTATAAGAAATACCATTACAAAAAACTTACTTGTTGGCTCGGACAGAAGCAATGTTGGCGTCTCATTGTAATTAAGACGATGCTTTTCAGCAGTTGTAAAACTCTTGTTAGTAAAATGCAAGCTGCAAATTCTAATCCAATCGTAGCATTGGTCAGGTGGTATATTCGCGTATCTGTGACTCCCAGTTAATCCTAATAGATTTTTCCAAATCTGAGATCGGTAAAGAGAATTTTTTTGCTTAAAATTATTAACAGCCACCTTAAAATAACACAAATCGAAAGATTTAAATTCTTTTTTAATTCATATTGCACTACATTTTTTATATTATTTTATACAATAGGTAGATGTAATACATACCCTTCATCCTTTGGACAACGAAAAAAAGACAAATCACGTCCACGCCTTGTGGTACAACGATCTACAGAACAATAAATCATCGACATTTTCCCATTCACACACGAAAAGAATAATACGTTTGTTTCAGTCACGCTATATTAAATGCACGAAACGCTCTACATCTCAAACGGCAGCCACTGTGTATGTGGTCGCTTCCCACAACTTCCCGAAGCAGGTGAGGAGTGAGGAATCGGCAACTAGTGGCTTCGTCTCGAGTGCCGCAACTTATATTATATTCTGTAAACTTTGTTGTTAGTAAACACATTCATCTTTTTATACGCATATCACTTTAGATAGGAAAAAAATGGTGTGCCAGGGATACCGTGAGATTCCATTTAAGTTTGGTTGTGTGTATACAACCAACCCAGCATATTAAGATCTGCTCAACATATTTCATGGGTAAATTTATGTATACTTTCATTGAACCTATGAAATGTTTCGAGCAAATCTTGATGTACTCGGTTGGTTTCTTGCTGGATCTAACATTACCCATTTCTGACGCATTAGTGCATTATTGGAGAACTTATGGAACATCAAACCTTTGTTTCTATTAGCAATGTGGCACATAACAGTTATATGGCATGTTTGTTATATAACGTGGAAAACAAAAAGATACCACATTAAATAAAAATATTAACCATAAAATAAAGCTTTTGTGAGGTTAGATGTGATACCTAACATTGATCACAGCGCCGCACCGCCTACATGTAAACGCTCTATTGTTGATTGAAATGAAAAACTATCGCTTGAACAATTTGTTTTTGTAGGTTATTGCCTGTGTAGGTCAACAGAACGTAGAAGGAAAACGTATCCCATTTGGTTTTAGAAAACGTACTCTGCCACATTTCATAAAGGATGATTATGGTCCTGAATCTAGAGGATTCGTTGAAAATTCATATCTTGCAGGGCTAACACCGTCTGAATTTTATTTCCACGCCATGGGAGGTCGTGAGGGTCTTATTGATACTGCTGTAAAGACTGCTGAAACTGGTTATATCCAACGTCGTTTAATAAAGGCTATGGAGTCTGTAATGGTAAATTATGACGGGACTGTGCGTAATTCAGTGGGGCAACTCATCCAGTTGCGTTACGGAGAGGATGGTTTATGCGGAGAAATGGTGGAGTTCCAGACGCTACCTACAGTAAAACTCAGTAATAAAGCCTTTGAAAGAAAATTCCGGTTTGACCCAAGCAATGAAAGATATCTTAGGAGAGTATTTAACGAAGATGTAATTAAACAACTCATGGGTTCAGGCGAGGTTATATCAGAACTGGAAAGAGAATGGGAGCAATTACAGAAAGATCGTGAGGCGCTTAGACAGATCTTTCCCAGTGGAGAGTCAAAAGTGGTACTTCCTTGCAACTTGCAACGTATGATATGGAACGTGCAAAAAATTTTCCATATCAACAAACGTGGTCCTACAGATTTGTCTCCATTAAGAGTTATCCAAGGGGTTAGACAATTACTACAGAAATGTGTGATTGTGGCAGGAGACGATCGTCTCTCAAGGCAGGCCAATGAAAACGCTACCTTACTTTTCCAATGTCTGGTGAGATCTACGCTTTGCACGAAATGTGTATCGGAAGAATTCAGGCTCAGCACGGAAGCGTTTGAATGGTTGATTGGGGAAATTGAAACCCGATTCCAACAAGCACAAGCTAATCCTGGTGAAATGGTGGGGGCCCTAGCTGCCCAGTCTCTTGGAGAGCCTGCTACTCAAATGACACTGAATACTTTCCATTTTGCTGGTGTATCATCGAAGAACGTAACTCTTGGTGTACCTCGTCTTAAGGAAATTATCAACATTTCCAAGAAGCCTAAAGCTCCATCCCTCACCGTTTTCTTAACGGGCGCTGCCGCAAGAGATGCCGAGAAGGCTAAAAACGTTCTATGCAGACTTGAACACACTACGTTAAGGAAAGTCACTGCTAACACAGCGATTTATTATGATCCGGATCCCCAAAACACGGTGATTCCCGAGGATCAGGAATTCGTAAACGTCTACTATGAAATGCCTGATTTTGACCCAACCCGCATTTCACCTTGGTTGTTACGTATCGAATTAGATAGAAAACGTATGACTGACAAAAAATTGACTATGGAACAGATTGCAGAAAAAATCAATGCCGGTTTCGGTGATGACCTCAACTGTATATTTAACGATGATAATGCTGAAAAACTTGTTTTGCGTATACGTATAATGAATAGTGACGATGGTAAATTTGGAGAAGGCGCAGATGAAGATGTAGACAAAATGGATGATGATATGTTCCTCAGGTGTATAGAGGCAAATATGCTTAGTGACATGACACTTCAAGGTATTGAAGCTATTTCTAAGGTATACATGCATTTGCCACAAACTGATTCTAAAAAGCGTATCGTCATCACGGAAACCGGGGAATTTAAAGCGATAGCTGAATGGTTACTGGAAACTGATGGTACAAGCATGATGAAAGTATTGTCAGAGAGGGATGTAGATCCTGTGAGGACATTCTCTAATGACATTTGCGAAATATTCTCGGTAAGTTATTTCTGTTAGTGTAAATAATGAAACGTTATCTTGGTAATATTTCAAAAATTCAGTCTATTTTTCTATATGTTGTATGTGATGAAGTGGTAACGACAAATACAAGTGTTGCACCTTGAAAGCCCTCCGGATCATTGTTAAAAACTTTAAAAACCATAAAATTTTCGGACTTTACAGTTTTCGCCGTTTTGTGTTACGGCAAAAGTTGCTATGTACACTTTTTAATTAGATTAAATTTGCAACAAAATGAAAATAAAATAATTTGGTTTCGGTAGCCCATATAGTTTCTAAGATACAACAGAAAAGTTTTCGTCAATATTGACCACTAAGGACCCGTTTTACGGCACAAGTCATCATATACGTTATTAACCCTTTCGAGACTATCGCTGTAAATGTTCGATTTTTATCTGCACCTTAGCCGTACTGTCGCCGTATTTACGTTTTTGCTCTAAAAGTTATTTACCGTTGTCGTACGATTTTTAAACATTTTGCATTCCAGTGGGATGATTGTCGTACATTTACGTCCCATGCACGTACATCGAATTACATGTGTCCGGACTTGTACGATTTCTCAAAGCTCACACTCGCATATCGATACCTACAACGTACATGTACATTCCAAAAACGGTGGCCGTACATGTACGATTTTTCGTTTTAAAACATTTTGAACGGAATATGCAATTTTTTATTGTGTATTGAATAAAACGAAAGAATATAGATATATGCTTTTATTTTTACAGTGGTTTATAAAAGCGCGCATTGCACAAATTGTCTCGGCGCTGTTCAGGTAATATGCGAGTTCTCAGGCGCCCGTCTCGAAAAGGTTAAAGTACACTCAAAGGACAAAAGTCCTTTGAGCTTTGAGCTAGATTGTTTAATTGAATCATTTACCTATTTTTCGCTTGATTATTTACTGCCTATGTTCGGGGAAGATTACGTTAAAATGATACAATAATATATTTTCAAAACAATTAAATCCTTTATTTATGTCAGTTAGACCGTACCAATTTTCATTATTTAAAGACTTTTCAAATTGTTATATAATTTTTATTAAAGTTTCTCTTGATGTAACTTTTATTGTGAAGAACAGAGCCATAATAATGATATTTTTCTATGGCCTGAAATGACGTTATCAAATACACAACACACCCTTTTATTATCAAAATTTATAAAAATATCAATTATAGTACATGTAGTGTCTGTTACTCGGGTAGGCCACCCTATCACAGGTTTTAGATTAAAATTATATATTTGTAGGTACTTGGAATAGAGGCTGTGCGAAAATCTGTAGAAAAAGAAATGAACGCAGTCTTGCAATTTTATGGTTTGTACGTAAACTACCGACACTTGGCCTTACTTTGTGATGTAATGACGGCGAAAGGTCATCTTATGGCTATCACACGTCACGGCATAAACAGACAGGATACCGGTGCTCTTATGAGATGTTCCTTTGAAGAAACTGTTGATGTATTGATGGATGCGGCTTCACATGCCGAAGTAGACCCTATGAGGGGTGTTTCTGAAAACATAATTATGGGACAGCTACCGCGAATGGGTACCGGTTGCTTTGATCTCTTACTGGACGCTGAAAAATGTAAAATGGGCATTCCAATTCCCCAAGCGCATGGTGCTGATATGATGTCATCTGGAATGTTCTTTGGTTCTGCTGCGACACCCAACAGTATGAGTCCCGGTGGTGCCATGACACCCTGGAATCAAGGTGCTACTCCATATGTAGGAAGCGCTTGGTCACCACATAGTAAGTTAATTATAATTGAAACCTAAAATATACAGTTCTTTATATTATATCACGAAAAATGGGCCCTTTCAAGTTTTGAAATTTTGGTTTTTTAATATTTTTCCTTAGACCGATTTGAATGATTCTTTAGGCAAAGCTTAGATTAATTATTTATATTTATAACCTCTACAGATTAAAAACAAAAATTGACATAGATCATATTATACAAGGGGAAGCAAAATTATGTTTTTTGGACTAAGTTTAAATCACCCTGGGGAGCACAGTAGTTATTTTTGTTACCAGTATTTAAAATACAGTCTTTTTGTGCGAAGCGTTGCTGTTTTTTTAATATGTAAAGAGGTTATAAATACGAATAATTTATTTACGCTTCGCCTATAGTTCAGTCCAGTAATCCATTTGGACGGTATTTCACGAATTGACTGACCAGCTCTGTTCTGATATACAAGTGACTGAACTACATAACTGTTATTAATATATATTATAGAAGGTATGTACCAATTTACAGCTTTAGTTAAATGGCATTTTGTTACCCCGGTAAATACAACATGTTTGACGTGGCACCTGTTCTACGATTCGCTTGACCGACCGGAGTATGTTTGCTACCAAATTTTTTGGCTCTGGCTCTCCGTCTATATGTGCCTGTATCATGTACATACATAAACGTCAAATTTTTACAAAATTTTCGTTTTTTGTTGGGGTGGTTTTTAAGGGTTGAAAATTTGGAATACATAGTAAATCATGTTCGAGAACATGAAAGAAGCTTTATTGTACATAATTAAATAAGATATGAGTCCATAAAATGCTTAAACCTGCTTTTTTCTATTTTGTCATGAAGGGGTAGTTTTCACCCTGTAAAAGCAAAAAGCACAAGTCGGGCATATGTCACTTTTGAAGATAAGGGTAAGATGAGCTTAATGCAAAATTTTCATTTAAATCGATGGAGGTTGAAGGAATTTGGGAGTAATAGCTTATTTTTACCTTCAATGACAGAACTACTAAAGAATCAACCAAATCTGACTAATGAAAAAATTATCAACTAAAAACAACCAAAATTTGAAACTGCTCATTTTTACTATCAAGTTTTGCTTAGCAGTTAATTTGCAAAACAGCCTAATTTATTAGTTACATATCTTATTTGTGTTAAATTTTTTTTCAGACCTAATGGGAAGTGGTATGACCCCAGGTGGGCCAGCCTTTTCTCCATCAGCGGCATCAGACGCTTCTGGAATGTCTCCAGGATACGGAGCCTGGTCGCCCACTCCTCAATCTCCGGCCATGTCTCCCTATATGGCTTCGCCACATAGCCAGTCACCTTCGTATAGCCCTTCAAGTCCTGCTTTCCAGCCAACGTCTCCCTCTATGACACCTGTCTCTCCAGGTTATTCTCCTAGTTCTCCCGGATATTCACCAACCAGCCCCAATTACAGTCCGACAAGTCCAAGTTACTCACCGACTAGCCCCAGCTACTCTCCAACGTCACCATCTTATTCTCCTACAAGTCCAAGTTACTCCCCAACTAGTCCAAGTTATTCACCAACGAGCCCAAGTTATTCACCTACAAGCCCGAGTTACTCTCCAACATCTCCTAGCTACTCTCCAACTTCTCCATCTTACAGCCCCACATCTCCGAGTTATTCCCCTACTTCTCCTTCCTATAGTCCAACATCACCCAGTTATTCTCCTACTTCACCTTCGTATAGTCCGACTTCTCCGAGTTATTCACCAACATCTCCAAGTTACAGTCCCACTTCTCCAAGTTATTCACCTACATCACCAAGCTATTCCCCTTCGTCTCCAAGGTATACTCCTGCATCTCCCAGTTACTCACCAACTTCTCCAAGTTATTCACCATCATCCCCACAATATTCACCAGCTTCGCCTAGCTATTCTCCTTCATCGCCTAAATATTCTCCCACATCTCCAAGCTACTCTCCCACGTCTCCATCATTTGCTGGAGGAAGTCCCCAGTATTCTCCAACAAGCCCAAGTTATTCTCCCACGTCACCTAGTTATTCACCTTCCAGTCCACAACATACGCCTGCAGCAAGTTCTAGATATTCGCCATCTTCACCCAATTATTCTCCAAGTTCTCCTAGTTATTCACCTACATCGCCTCAATATTCACCGCACAGTACAAAATATTCGCCCACTTCTCCGACATATACACCTACCAGTCCTAGCTATTCGCCTGCTTCTCCAGCATATTCTCCGCAACCTCCTAGATATTCACCTTCATCGCCAAGTTATTCACCAACGAGTCCCAATCAAGATCAGGATTAAGAGTAAACTATTTATGTCATTTAATGTTATTTGTTTGTAAGTTTTATATTATTGAGTTAATTATAAACAAATAATAAAGATATTCTTAATAACATGTTAAACAGTTAATATGTGGGTGTATTCTACTATTTTTTTACATTTTATCATATTAATAATCTATAGCTTAAGAAGCTTATAATGAGTATCAAAGTGTTATGTCCCTCTTAATTCACTTTTCTACTAGAATAGCATTAGATATAAGTAGAGTAAGAGAATATCCCCACTGGAGTTAATTGTTACAAGATGCAATTGATAAAACAACCTGAAACGTTCGTTTTTTATCAAATTAGCATTTTATAATTTTATGTGGGTATAGAATATTATCTGTAATAGTGATGTTACTATATTTAATAAAAAAATATAGTTTATTTGTTTTAAAAATTATTTTTCTTAATTTTATCATGAGAAATATCAAGAAAATTCTGACGATTTAATGTCTGGTATCATCAAATGCTTGAAGGCACCCTATAAATGCCATCGGGCGATACGACACATTTTTCTACTGGAAAGTGCCAGCTTGTCATTACGAAAGAGAAAACTGTAGTTTCTGCTTAATGTACATTATCAATTGCGAAATATAAAAACGCTGCAATACAATAATATTAAAGGATAATAATTGTGTACAATCAAATATCAGATATGCCTAGATTAATATAACATAGATATGCTTTTTGACAACAATAAATATGTAGGAATTCTCAATTCAGAACCTATCATACATTTGAACTACTACCAATTTCTTCCATACGCATGTATGGATAATTGTTTTTTCTTTCGCGAATGCATTGCTCATTCCTCAAAAGCAGTTAAAATACATTATTTCAAAGTAGTTATGCTCTTTGACGTAATAAACATTTTTTGTAGTGATATATGAATTCAGGACCTACGATACATTTGAACTACTACCAAATTCTTCCATACACCGCCAACATATGTTAACTAATGCAACACTGTGCAAGAACCTTAATCAAAGGTAAGAGGCAAATATATTTTTAGACGAATGAAGAGATATTTATACAAGATAATGAACTGGATGTTTGTACCAAACCCTGGCAAAGAGCGTACCAGAAACTCTTCCAGTAACGACATACTCGCGATTATTCTGAGGTTCCCTTCGATATGATCATGTCGTGTTACTGGATGATGCAACCTCGCAAATTTAATTTAACAGCCAGACCGTAGAATTGTTTTTTCTTTCACAAATAAATGAATGCACATTGCATTCACTAAAGTCAACTCATTCCTCAAAATCAGTAAAAATACATAGTTATGAGAAAACTATAGCTTTTGCTAAATATAAAACGCAGCAATGCACGTGTATTAAAGGATATCACTACTGTCTAATCAAATATATTTTAGTTATGCCTTTTGACGTAATCAATATTTTTTGTAGAATTTATAAATTCAGAACCTACAATGCATTTGAACCAAATTATTCCATACACCGCTGATATATTGATTCATATGCGACACCGATATACACCAAATATACATTTTCAGATAAAGGAAGAGATGTATACACGATAATGGACTGGACGTTTGTACCAAATCCCCCACAATTTAACAGCCACGCACTACATTACCTGTCAAAATATTAAAGGATAATAAGTACTTATGTCCAAACAAATATCAGATATGCCATAGATGAATATAATATAGATATATGCTTTTTGACAACGTAATAAATACTTATTGTAAGATTTCTCATTTGAGCACCTATGATATATTTTAACTACTACCAAATTCTTCCATTTGAAGGAATTGTTTTTTCTTTCAAATAAATGAATGCACATTGCAATCACTAATTAATAAAACTAAAGTCAACTCATTCCTCAAAAGCAGTAAAAATACGTATATTGCTTTTATATATATAGCTTTTGCTTAATTGCTAAATATAAAAAGCAGTAATGCACACTAATGTCTAATCAAATATATTTTAGTTAGGTATGCCTTTTGACGTATTAAATATTTATTGTAGAATTTATGAATTCAGAACCTACGATTCATTTGAACTACTATCAAGTTCTTCCATATATACACTAACGACATATTATTATAACTCATATGCGACACCGAATAAGAGCTAAAAACTTTAATCAAAGGTAAGAGGCAAATACATTTTTAGACGAAGGATGAGATATAATATAGAGAAGATATAATACAAGATAAGGGACTGGATGTTTGTACCAAATCCTGGTAAAGAGCATACCTACCGGAAACTATCCAATTAACAGCATACTCGCGATTCTTCTGAGCTCTCCTTCGATTTGATCTTGTCGTGTTACCATGATGTAACCTCGCAATTTAATTTAACAGCTTATATTTTGAGAGGTAACGTAACGCATGACCTCTCAAAATATAAGGTCAATACTTATATACTATACTTATAATACCAAACAAATATCAGATATGCCACAGAAGAATATGATCTTTGACAACGCAATAAATTATATATTTGTAAGATTTCTCATTCCAGAACCTACGATACATTTGAACTACTACCCAATTCCTCTCTAGTCATTTTTATTTCACAAATGAATGAATGCACATTGCAATCACCAATAGAACTAAAAGTCAACTCATTCCTCAAAAGTAGTAAAAATACATAGTTTCAAATGAGAAAACTATAGCTTTTGCTTAAGTAATTGGTAAATATAAAACGAGGCAATGCACTTATATCAAAGGATAGCACTAATGTCTAATCAAATATATTTTAGTATGCCTTTTGACGTAATAAATATTTATTGTAAAATTTATGAATTCAGAACCTACAATGCATTTGGACTACTACCGAATTATTACATACACCACTGACAGATATATTAACGGATATGCAACTCTGAGAAAGAGCTATAATCAAAGGTAAGAGGCAAATACATTTTTAGATGAAGGAAGAGATATATGCAAGATAATGGACTGGACGTTCGTACCAAATCCTGGTAAAGACCGTACCGGAAACTCTCCGATTAACTGAATACTTCGCGATTCCTCAAGTTTTCGTTCAATTTGGTCTTGTGTTACTGGATGATGCAAAGTAAATTGATAAAGTATGTGGTTATACAAAAATGGTGTGGTTGTACTAATACAAAAGTTACAAATTATATATTCTTTATTTATAAAAATGTGTGCTTGAATTCAATGAAACATTTTGATCATTTATGTTTATCATCTTTTAAAACTTGGATTTTCATAAATATTATAAACAAATTCAATACCATTCAATATCATATACCTGTATTTGCTTGTTTAAAAGCACAACTTATTTCTGTAATTAGTACATATGGGCTAGCCCGTAAATAAATAAATAAATAGGTGGTAATTGATAAAGTATGTGGTTATACAAAAATGGTGTGTTTGTACTAATACAAAAGTTACAAATTATATATTCTTTATTTATAAAAATGTGTGCTTGAATTCAATGAAACATTTCGATCATTCATGTTTATCAGCTTTTAAAACTTGGATTTTCATAAATATTATAAACAAATTCAATATCATTCTCTCTTTGAATATTTTCTGGAACCTCAGGATCACTAGAAATAAAAAAATATTTTTTTTGTGTATGTAGTAATACACTATTGATTAGTATATTACCTACCTAACTTTCTTTAAATTTTTTGGAATCTCTGGGAAAAATGTGTCACAGTCAAATGCTTTATAAATGTTTGTTAAATAAAGCCTATAGAAATTGTTAGACTCCATGACCTCCTAAAAATATGATAATAATTATATGCTGAATTAACTTGATTGTATTTAAAGGTACCTGCCAATTGAATGCCAATGAATTGCCAATAGAAAATAAGATATAATTTAATCGATCTTGGCCAATGATATACTTACTCACAACTTTAGAAATATATAGAAAAATAGGGAAAAAAAATATAAAAAAATAGATACGAATTGTAATTTACTAAGAATAGGTACAGATAAATATGAAATTAAATTGCAAATGTAGTAATACTAACTTTATAAATGGTACTACCACCGATTACCCAAACAGTCTCATATAAATTTTGGAATTCTTTATCTTCTAATTTTGCAATGCACTTCTCCAAGCTTTTAAAGGAGTATACATCCTTATATTGTGACAAATCCAAATCTGACCTAGACAACACAATATTTATTCTGTTGGACAAAGGCTTATATTTTGTTGGTATTGCCTCCCAAGTTCTTCTGCCCATAATAACGACATTTTTCTTATTTTTAGTGCTGTTTGTTGTCATACGAGAAAAGAAAGCCATTTCACTCCTGAAAGTAAACAAACAACATAAATATTCGAGACCTATACCTAGGTACATAAGTATAAGGTATAGTACATAGTAGTAAAAGTATTGTAGACTGATGAGGCGATAACTCATCTTTAGAAACTTAAAAGTTTCTAAATACATTAACCTGTATAACCTCCTATTTGAAAATAAAAGAAATAGGACCACTAACTACATATAATAGTTTTGAAGTGGTAACTCTGAAGGCAGGGTTTTCCATTGTTCAGTTAAGGTAGTTTAGTCAACAGTTAAATTGTCCGCTAAAACAGGTCATTGTCCTACATGTTATATTATAAATATAACATTTAACCATAAAAATTATATCATTTAATAGGTAGGTAGGTATAATCTACATTATTTGCTCGTTATTTAGTAGGTATGTTTAATTAATCCTTTACAATATTATTAGACTAAGAAAAAAATATTAACTTTGTGAGAGTAAAGCAAATTTTTATTACAATTGCGACATTCGGTGTGTTATCATCCATTAAGAGAATTGAAAAAATTGACAATGCCTATTAATTGTCAATCCATTTTTTTTTAAAACAGAGTGCAACATTTTATATTCTACCTAATTTATTATTTGAATATAGTTTTCACACTTCACTCCTCTTTCTAATGTACCTAGGCACCTAGTCAGTATTATTTTTGTTTTTACTGAAATGGTGTTACAAAATTCAGTTGTTACAACCAACCAACTACAATTGCTTTTTATCTGAATATATTCTATATACCTACCTACCTAAAGACGTTTCTATCTAATCAAATCAAGAAGTTGCCCTAGTCTAGTAAGGCAAAGTGGGATGTCACTGGACAGATTCGCCTTTACTAAAACATGAAGCAATTTTTATAGTAAATAGGCACATAATAATATATTAGAAACTTTAGATGTTTTTAAACTCTATAGATTGCTACCTAGTAGTTTACTACTCATTGCAGCATCGTTGACTGAGAAAACTATTACATTAGGGTGCTCTTTCCCTAAAATGGATGTATGGAACAAATAATTTTCGATCATTTGTAGGTTCTTGGTATTACATCCATACTATAGATTATAGGTACCTACTACTATTAATTACTTACTAATATATGATTAATATATTGACAGACATTTTTTCCTTTATTAATATATTAAATATAATATTAAATTTTTCCTTTAGGAATGATTTAAATAAATTTTATATTATTTTTAATTTTATTTTTGGCAAAATTTAATATTCCTTCTATTTAGCCATTCAACTAAAAGGTATAGGTCATTTTCTCTTAATCCACGTTTATTTAAAAACAATTCAAATAATTAAATGTAAATACTTGGCATTAATGCTAGGTAATGTGTAATGTGCATACAAAACCAAAATAAACATCTTTTTCTATTTCTTTTTTACGGATAGCAACAAGACAAAAAATACGTGCATTTTAATCATTTTATGCAAGAAAGGGCCATATTGCAAACAAATTAAATAACAATATTTATTGTCTTACAAAAAAAACCGATTGATTATAAACTTACTTCAACCGCCAAGGAAGATTGTTGTTTTTTCCTATACCCATGTTTTCACATGCTGCTGCTATTAAATTCATTTTAATTGCCATGCTGAGAAACTATAAAACATATCAATCTACGTACAAAACAAAACTGAACAGCCGCAATACTTGTGAATTATACCTATCTATGCCTAAAGTAAAGTTACTTAGGTTAGGTACCCAGAACCCAGACCCACATTACAATTTTGATTACAAGTTAGAACGTTACAACAAATAAGCTGTGGCACAGAAGAGTAAGCTCTCTCTTCTGTGGCTGTGGTTACAACGTGTCTTATCTATGGTTACAACATAGGGTTACAATCACAATTGTAACCACGGAACAGAGAACGCACACAAGTTCGGTGTCTCAGAGAGGTGGGTAGTTGTGAACGAACTAGTACAATTGAACTATTCACCTCACTGAATGAAATGAATCATTCCTTGGTGCCGGAAAGAATCATTCACCGCGAACTAAAACAATATAATTCTGATAATATGAAACCCGAAACCGATTCTTGAATTCAGTTAAACTGATTGAAATCACATCGGCCTTTAGTCAGACCGGTACTTGAAAGTCAAGAAGTACCTACTTTTTTACGTTTTATATATATTTTGCAGTACATTTAAATATTTATCAATTTATTATTTTTTTAATAACTTTATTAATGGTTATATTTTTGTTTTTATTTTTGCGCGTTACACGAATTACGAATTACACGTACCTACCTACAGAAATATATATGTTTGGTTGCTTAAATAAATACTTTTATTTACTTGTTTTTTTATTTTCTATTCCTAATAATATAGTAGTCAAAGGACATCTGTGGTACCTACGTGTTTTAATTCACTATTCAGTGCGTATTTCTTTTGCTTTACCTACTCCCTCCCAACACGCCGATATTACGACGGTACCGACCGACTAACGGCAGTCCCAGAAACCAGAAACATTAACAGATAACTGACTAACTGAATTAAAAGAATCAAAGAATAATTCAATTGAATGATTCACCTAGGTGAATGAGACCGAAGGAACTATTTCGGCAAAACGAACTAGAATTCCCATCTCTAGTGTCTCTGTCTGTAACCTATAACCTATGATAATCAAAAACACAAAACACAACAGAGGCGAATCAAGCTGGAACATTAGACACAGCGCAGAAATGTGGATATCTCTGCCAGAGCAGAGAGGTCAGAGAGCAGTACAGTTATAGTAGGGCAGCCCACGATTCTAAATGGTGATTTACTCGAGCGTCGTGTGGACCTATGGGACTTTTATTAGATGGCAAAAAGAAAAAACGGTTAGATGACGTATATTCTTTTATCGGTGGAGGGAGCGTCTACAGACTTTCAAAAATGTAAAAAAAAAACAGTCACATGGGAATTCTACCAAAAACAAAACTGAAAATTGCGGTATAGATTTCAAGTGCTATTTGTGGTGGCGAAGCAATATCAAATAAAACCACCGGTAGATATGCTAATATGGCTTCATCCTCTGGGAACACTATATGTTCCATGACTACATATTGGCGGAATCTTCTGTAACTTTGTTTTTAACAATAATGTCACTATGGCCCCATCTAATGCCACACCAGTGTTTCATAATTGTACTGCATGTGACTATTAATAATTATTATCACAAAATGTAAATACAAATATTTTTTATTGTATTGTATTGTACCTATTTATCGAGTTGTAAAGCATTTACGCCCTCTCGTGGAACTTTTTTTACTTTTTCCACTTGTGCGTATTATGCTATTTACAACTCTCGTTACGTAATATACTATTACACAACCAGTTGCGTAATATTTTAGTTTTCGTAACTGGTTGTGAAAAGTACGACGTTTCCTGACGTCAAAGGGTTTTGAAAAGTCTAACTTTACATGTCAAAATTAGAAAAAATACATTATTCTGTAAGTTATTGTACATTATTTTAAATATTTTGTTAATTTGTAATTGTGATAAATGATGTGTGATTGTGATTTTCATGTTGTTAAAGAAAGATTATTGAAATTGCCCAAAAATAAGTGGAAGTTGAAAGATGATATACGTTCACTTAATCTAGCAAAATATCCAAAACCTAAAACATTTAGACAGAAAGACCGCGATGAAAGGATTAAAAAAAGGAGCTTGATTAAAAATATAATTAACAAGTAAGTACTTCTCGGTAAAATATTTACCTATTTTATTTTCATAACTTGTATATTTAATTTTTGTTGTTCTATTAATTATTAATGCTATTAAACAAAATGTAGAATTGTAATTCTGTTTACTTCTGGCATGGTTTGTTGTGTTTTGGTGTTGGAAAATAAATTTGTAGCAAAGAAAATTGTGATCCAACACCAACATTAACAAATAATAATGGTGGTGCAGTTTTGGTAGTGGATACAATAGAGCCAGAAACTACAAGTATTGGCAATAATGCGGAGACATTGTAAGACAACCTACAAGGTAGTGTTTGTTCCATCGCTATTTGGGACATAATACATTAATTTTTAATTTTAATAGTTATTTTGTGACGGTTTTGATAATTAACACGTTGACCGCCGTATGCATGCTCATGCTCCACACATGTATTTATACTTGCCCTTATCCCCTTATATAGGGCCATGTGATACGTATCTGTATCATATAGGTTAACTTTTGCCATTATTCTACAGTGAAACTGCCGTGTCTCACAGCAGCTATTTGAATGCATGGACTATGTATATATAGGTAGGTACAAAATGAAAAAAAATATAACAAGTGCGAGTCTGACCAACAACATCTTAGAACCCCTCTAAGGCTATTGGTCTGACTCGCTCACGAACGGTTGCGTACCAATCTATAAAACCACACAAGCTTTTAATTAATTTCGTCCGACCGGCGACTCCGGCATTTATTAGCATACATTAGCATAGCATCCATTTGTTAGCCCCCATTCCGAGTGCATCCATTTGCGAGCCCCCTTAAATATATATTTTATTCAGTATTATTTTTTTAGTATTTGTTGCTATAGCGGCAACAGAAATACATTATCTGTGAAAATTTTCAACTGTCTAACTATCACGGTTCATGAGATACAGCCTGGTGACAGACGGATAGCCGGACAGACGGACAGCGGAGTCTTAGTAATAGGGGACACTTTGGTACGGAACCCTAAAAACGCGACAACCCAACAAACATGATATTCCGGCGCTTTAAAGGGCCTGTACTCCTGTACGACGAACATTGGCAAATAGCTGGTGTCGGGGAGCTGGTACTTTGCCATTAAAGGTCTAATACAGTACCCCCTGGAATCAACGACTATACACGCCTATCCTGGAACTGCAATGGCACTTAGAACGATTGTTTGTAAAGGCCCTGTATATTAATTGGTAACTACTGCATTAGACCTTTACTTTTTTATAACTGCACGGGGCCTTTACAGTTAAAGCGAAGTGAACGGGTAATTAATATATATAAATCATTTAAATAATATGTATTATTTCATTTTATATAATATAATTAACACGTTGATTACCGCAATGCATTTTTTTATATCTTTACAGGCCACTGTTGAATCGTCATATTATGTTAATCTATAGTGATTACTTCACTTGACCGCGCTGTAAAAACAATCTTTGTGATTTTCTTTTGAACGCTATATGGATACATCCAACAGGCGGAGATGTGTTGTTTGCTATAATAAAATATCAACAGAAAGTGGCAAAATTATTGCAGCTAAAAAAGCATAAATTTCTCGGTGTAAATGTGACCAGAGCGAAAAACATTACTGTGTGACATGCTTTTGCGAAGCCGATAATAGTTGTACCCTATAGCAAATAGCTATTTTTTAATTGATTATTTTCTTTCTCCATTATAAACAAAATAGCTTTCGTTTCTTGCCTTTTAGAAATAAATAAAGGGTCCGCCAATAGGGACGCTCGATCTTTGACAGCTCATGGCGGCCATGTTGTTTATGGTAGAGTTGGCAAACGTAGTTGTTATTATTCAGTGTATCTTCACAAATCACCATGAACCAATTCAGCCGCGAGCAACATGTGCAAATCGTTAAAACTTATTACGAAAATCATTCATCGGTTCGAGCAACGTTCCGCGCGCTCCGCCAATTTTACGGTGCAATTGATCGTCCTGCTGGCAACCGGTTCGGTGAACAATCAGCCAACACCGACGCGTCGTCGAAACGTCCGATCTGCCCAGAATGTCGCCGCTGTGCGCGATAGTGGGCAGAACTCCGCCTTTCGGAAACATCACTTCGCCGAATCTTGCATCTGGATTTGGGCATGCATCCGTACAAGATCTAGCTGACACAAGAGCTCAAAATAAACGACCATAGACAGCGCCGTATCTTCGCTGATTGGGCTTTAGAGCAGTTGGAAGTCGACCCCGATTTTGGTCGCAAAATCATCTTCAGCGATGAGGCACATTTTTGGTTAAATGGGAATGTCAACAAGCAGAATTGCCGTAATTGGGCCGGGAACAATCCACAGGAGGTCCACCAGGTCGCAATGCACCCAGCAAAGGTAACTGTTTGGTGTGGATTTTGGGCCGGAGGCATCATCGGGCCGTATTTCTTCGAGAACGACGATGGTGTGTCCATCACGGTAAACGGCGAACGATACAGATCCATGATAACGAACTTTTTCTGGCATGAAATCGACAATATGGATGTCGAGGATATGTGGTTTCAGCAGGACGGCGCTACGAGCCACACAGCGCGCGCCACAATGGATCTTCTGCACGAGCGCTTCGGAGGAATGGTTATCTCGCGCGGAGGCGACATCAACTGGCCACCGAGATCGTGCGATTTAACCCCACTAGACTATTTCTTGTGGGGTTTTCTTAAATCACAGGTCTACGCAAACCAACCACAAAACACTGATGCCCTCAAAGTCAACATACGCCACGCCATCGATGAAATACAGCCCGATTTGTGCGCCAGAGTCATTGAAAATTGGACTTCTCGTATGCGCGCCACCCAGCGAAGCCGAGGTGGACATTTGACCGATATTATTTTCCATACATAATGCCTTCGAATACTCTTTCAAACAAAAAATAAATTTCATTTATACCTCTCACACAACTTGCTTTATTTCATTTTAAAGATCGAGCGCGCTTATTGGCGGACCCTTTAGTTTAATTTATTTCTTTTCTTTTATTGAAATACTTGCGAAAAAATAGTAATAACATATATACATATTTTTCTGATACATAAAAACTTATTACATATACTTAGCCCAGCAAGTATTTTGCTGAGCTACGATCTTGGGAAACTATTTTTACCGCATGATAATATATTATAAGTATGCTAAAAGTAAACGATTTACAAAAAATAAACCTAATGATAGGGCTTTAATAACCGAGACATAAAAATTAAAATATAAAATGTTTCTCAAGCTCGTAAACACCCTGTATATTTAAACAATGTCCAATTGCCGCAATGGGAGATGGGAGATGGGGCAGTATAACTTTTCTTACAGCAAGCTAACATCGTCACTATAAAGGCGCTTTCATTCAACAAGTTGTTATGTTTTGATAGAATACTAATAACTAATCAATTTTATCACAAAAACCATCAAAATAATACACTAAATTAAAGAATAACTGTATTACTTCTATTTCAAGAATTATTGCTGACCCCACTTTACCACAAAACGTTCGATGGTATTAGGGTATTAGACATCCAAATGATGCCGATGTGACACGGCCGCGGAACGTGTTAAATGAATCCGTAATATTTGAATGGGAAACATTCTTATTCTGCATCACATTCACCATCCAATTGTTCTATGATATGACGAAAGGTATATTATAGTGTGAACAATATTTTGTTATACTATACATGATAATGACATAATGTGATGGACGATGTATATAAAATTATTTGCTTTTCCTTAAATTCATGGAAATCGGTTATACTTGACAACGCTGTTAAAAATGCGGTAGCACGGCGGCAAATGCGGGATCGGCGGCTCCTTTTATCGATATAATGAGAGTTTTTTGCTCGGGTTTTTATGTCTCATATTTCGATGTTACAAACTACAGAATATGCCCGTAATGCCAAGGCTTACGTAAACGCGAAAATCCCAGCTCTGCGCATGAGTAGCTGCCAGACTCTGCTTCTTTGTAACTTAAATTAAGCCACAGAGTACCCCGGTACTCTACTTAAATCATAAGCGACAAGTGGGGCAATCAAAGCATAGATAGATACTAAATCAACGTGAGATGCAATTTTATCTTCTTTTAATAGGACAATGTTTTCCATATTGTGAGTCCTTTACAATATATAACCGTAAAACCGCAAAAATTGCCCTATTGGGACAGTGGCAACGCTAGTGGCGTGCTGGGGTGGGCGGCATCCCACCTTGTACACCCAAGCGCCGGTAGCTGCCCACCCTGCACCGCCGCCGCTGCAGATCGTGCATGTTTATTCCGCGACAGACTGTGTACAGATTTCAGGATCATTTTCACAGCGAAATTTTTGAAAATTCAAAAAGATTTCGATTTCGAATGAATTGAAATAAGCCTTATAGAATTAAAAAAACTCAGCGACACTAGATGGTCGTCGAAAATTTCTGAAAAACACAAATTTCACGAGAAAAAGAATAAATTATATTTTATTTTGTTAACCCTGTAAACCATACCTATACTATAAACTATTACTTATATAACTAGAGTTTAGTTAAAGTTAAGTTATGTATAATATACGAATATTGTGTATGATGCAGGATAATATAAATTGTAAATATATTCTTTGTTTATTTGCTAACTTAGTCTACCGCTGTACAGCCTATAATTATTTCTTTTGCCGGCATTCGCCCACCCATTTCAAAAGGCTAGTGCCGCCACTGTACTGGGGTTACTTACATTTTTTTTACCCCCCCCCCACTTAAACAGAACTCCGCCCAGGGGGGAAACAGGATAGTCAAAGAGTCATAATAGGCAACAAATTAACAAGCCATTAAAACAATAAAACCTTTTGTAAGAATTATTTCCGATTTTGATTTTAAGCCTACTGGCCTAAATAGGTACCTCACTTGATTCGGTTTATTGATCTTTCTTTCGTTGGTTTGATCAATATTGCCGGTAGCGTGACATTATACTAGGTAAAGGTTTTGTGGTAAATTCAGTTTATTAGTTCCTCATAGCTACTCCAGGTGAGTTAAACTTGAAAGTGATTGTTGATAAAATTATTATTATTATATAGGGTCTTATATATAAGTAGGTTCTCTTACTATTGTGAATCAATTTCGGTAAATTTCTCGAGTAAGCAAATCTCAGAGGGTATTTTAACCTACTTATACCTATTCCTATCTGCGTATTTACATATTATTATATAAATCACTTAATTTAGTTAATAGATATTCCATTTGTTGTTATTTTTTTCTACTTTTACAGTAATGTTAACGTACCTAACTAGTAATTGCGATGACTACGATGTACCGGTACATATTTATGAAACTACACGTGAATTACCTTAGTTGCATACCTATTTATACTATATATATTATTTTAATGAACCCCTAGCTATAGATTGTTTTATTTATTTAAAAACTAGCCATACATACACATACACCTATACATAACCCTACATTCTACATTATAAAATGTACATCCGAACATTCTTTGGGATATTTGACGTGTTTACATGTCGTATCTTTCGGATATGTCGACGTGAATTTCGCCTTCCAACTTAAGTACCATAATCAATAAACGATCCTGTCTGAAAATATTTACTTAAATTAGGAAGTTATACAGAAATAGGAACATGGGTACGGCAAAATAATACCAATCTTGCATTTCGACGGAGGTTTCGCCTGTAAAGCTATCATAACTAGTAGACTGAAAAATTTAAATTGAAAATAGCGAAAAGCCCCATTTACATATCCCGACACAGGTATCGCCTAGGCTATATATATAGTAACCATCACCAGAAAACTAAAAATGGCCATTCACCATCTCTACCTCCCCCAAATAAAGATTTCGGGTTGAATCGGACTATAAATGGTCAAACTCATTCGCCATATTGAAGCCGCCATTTTGAATAGGTACCTATTGGGTGTGTGGTTTGATAAATTGTGCAATTGACCATATTAGTTAGGTTATGATCTCAAATTGGCGCGGGTTCCTAGTTCAGGGCGTTGTAGACGTGATATAGAGAGTCTCTTAGTGAAAAAAGTTGAATAAATACATTGTTTGATATTTTATTTGACTGAGAGAGTGTTAAAATATTGATTAAATATTATCAAAATAAAAATATTACCAATTTTAGAAGGCGATGTTTGTATGAAAAACGTATGTTGTTGCTTGATCTAGTAGTTCAGAGTGGAGTGGGTTTGACATGATCGTTGAATTTTGCGAAGGTTGCGAAGGTTCAGAGAGGAAGGGGTTTGACATATGGTCCTTGAAACTTGAGAGGTTGGTACCACAGGATCTGTGTAGGTACTGTAAGGTTTTGGATAAACTTATTTAATAAGAGACATCATAAATTATAATTTCATTATGTTAATTTAAAAACCGGCAATATTTGTGGCAACATCGCTGAATTTGTATTATATTTGTGTCCTAGGTAACTTCTAATCTCATTTTATTTTGATTTACCTATTTCACGTTTTGCAGTTTTCATCACAGACTTATCTGTTTTTTTCTGATTGCAAATAATTGATTTTGAGTATTGGTTAGAAAATGGGTTAAAATAGAGTACCTACCTTATCAAACTTGGAACCATAAGTGATGTTTTCCTAGAGGCCAGAATATGTAGTTTAAGTTAACTTCTTTAAGTTAAGTTTAAGTTAATATCTTTTTTTATTTGATGACTATTTTTTATTAAAAGTACATTATTCATTATCAGCATCAACTGATGTATCTTGTTCTTGGTTGCCCCGATCTGAACAGAGTATGCATATGATAGGAATAAGTGCAGAACATCTATTCGATCGAAGGGTATAAAGCACAATACCATTGTTTTTCCAAGGCTTTTCCATTAGTATCATCAAGTTTGCTGTGCGGTATCTATCTAGTTAATTAATGAAAAACCTTACATAACAAAAATGTCCATATAAATAATAATCCGGTATCTAGGTAGGTACTTACCGGATTATTATTTATATGGATAAATCCACATTTGAGCCCATTTTTTCCATTATTCTTTCATAAAAGTGTACATAGTAGGTATATTATTACATCATTAATGTAAGAAATAGATAAACATTGACCAAAATAGTAATAAACAAATAAACAACCCACCGACAATATCATAACACAACCCTTAACCTTACTTTTACAGCTGGCCTGGCGCTCTTGCGTAAGGAATGTTAAAACTAATACTCGACGTACGTCCATGGAAAACAGACAATTTAACTTAAAAGCATTTATTTAATTAACTCATAGGTATAAAAAAATAATTTGAACTTGAATTGTAGAGAAATATGTTTAAAGTTTCACGTATAATGTGTTTAAATATTAAGAAATGCCCAAAACCCGAGAATTTCCAGTCTGAAAATCACACTTTTGAATCTCCCATAAGAGATACATGGCAGTCAAATTTGCTGAGGTGTGTTTAGGAACCCATTTCAAATTTCGCGCCTAGATTTTGATAACCTAACTAATATGGTCAATCCCAATATTACCGCTGGATAGGGCTGGAACCTTTGATGTAACTGTAACACTCGGAGTAGTTTCCACAAACACCAAAACACTTTCACTTCGCTCGACGCGCGTTTCGCCAACCAAGTTGGCATCATCCGGAGACGATTAAAACTGAGCTTCAAGCAGCCATATCTTGAATGTTTGTTTGGACAAAACCATCGTGATCTGCAGTTATACCCTCGAGATACAGATTTTGAGTCGATTTGTCCCATAGGTAAATGGCAGAATGTAGTGTAATGGCAGGAAAATAGCGTCACTTTAATATTATTTATGCTAAAAAAAATGGTGATCGTGAACAATCTTGGGTCCATTGCTATTCATAATTTACACCACAGATATTTTGAATTCTGGGCCTAATGACTGTGTATCAGGCTTATGCAGATGATGCGGGGCTTTACTCACACTTTCTTGTTGATGATACAGTAAAGACTGGTGACCTTATGAATTCTGTTCGTACTTAATAATATTATGCAATTGTCAACCGAGCATGACTAAAGTTTATTCCCAATCTAATCCAATGCTGTTTGGTAGTAAAAATAAGATTAATATTGTGAAAACTAATTTAAATGTTAATTTGATTTGATACAAAAATTTATGTAGATGCTCCTATAATAATGTGCTAGTAATATGCTCCTATATTCCAGTTTAAAGTATTTTTTTTCTAGTCGTGATCCTTTAAACTTTAATTTAGGTACCTACGTAAAGTGTTATTTGAGTAGCATTTTGGTCGCATCTGACCGTAAGTGGCAAAATTCGAGAACCGTCTTAGAGCCGCCACCTTGAATTTATCTTATGGATTATTTTAACAAAAAAATCCCCATTTCCGAGACAACGATTTTTAGACGATTTTTAGTCTTGAATATTCATTTTGATAAAACATCCTCCCCTAAAAACCCCAAGATAGAGGTATTGAGTTATGGTGCGAAGCGACCATAACGGCAATATTCATTCGTCATTTTGAAAATTTAGCAGTACCATAAAACGGGGCGGAAAACCGGAAAATAGGGGCGAGTTGAAACAATCTGGCGCGGAAAGGTAAATACTCGTGCTGCCACCTGTTGGGCAGAGATTTAGACTTGCAATCGCAGCATAGGTTCCCTAAATGTCCTTAGTCTTTGATTTCGTCAATGATTTCGTGCAGTGCTGGTTATTTGCAAGAGACAGCAGACGATCGCGGCGTTTTGGAAGTTAAGGTAGAGATTGCTCATATATCCACTTTACACCTCTTGTCAATAATATAACAACGTAGTGCTTTTTTTTCGAGTCCGTGTTTATTAGGATAAAGATATATAACCTCAAAAGAAATTCAATATTTATTAAGGCAGATGGCGTAGCAATTTATTTTTTCTTGTCATATGAGGGGCGACTTGAAAATGGTCTGAAACTATGGTCTGACTACCAGGTAGTCGTAAATGTCGCGACTACGATGTGACAAAGTTGCAAGAGGCCCTTAATAGATACAGGCCAGGAATTTTAAGGACACTCAGTGAACAGTATGATCCTCATGTTACGTAAAATATAAGTTTTCAAATTTCAGTTGAAGTAACTATATTTTTTCATTGTCTGAATTTCAAGTCGCCTCTACAGTGGGAAAAGTTTAAATAATAGATAAACAGCCGATTTAGTAGTTTTCAATTAGCCCTATCGTGGGACGAGATGAAACTAACCCTGATATTTTTATTTTAAAAATTTGCTTATTTTTTTTATTGCTATATATGAATGTCTTCCCCATACTCCAAAGTAATCTACAGTCATTTTGGTCGGCTAATAATAATGTCTGATTGTGGAGTAGAACCTATTTTTTCAAAAAATCGTTATCGAGTCACGTTTTACGGTACTTTGTAGCAATTTTACATGCGAAACCCCCGAAACGAAATATCTCAAAATGTATTGTAAAAATAAGAAATTATTAAAAAATAAGTGTGAGCCATTGTTAATCGATTTAGAAACTATAAAAAACATTTGCTGGGAATAAATAACCATATTATATTCAGTAGGAAATCAAAATATTTGCCTGTAATCTAAAATCCCTCCATTTATGCAGATGATTGAGAAGAACTTGAAACACTTCGTCAACTATGACCTCACAATAAACAGAGACACGACTAGGAGTAAGGATGTGTGAAGAATCAGCATGCTTGGTACCTCCCTTGGAGCCGACTCATAATGGGCCTACTGAACTTCGTCGTATGTATTAAACGCATATTATATAGGTACGCCAGTAGGCGGCGGGGGGTACAAAAACGAGCCCGTAAATTAATTCCCTTCAGCTCTTTTCTTTTTGTAACATTTTGTCTTGTTCTTTTTGTAATTCAAAATGGCGTTTTTGCTATGAATTTGGATCGCCATCTTGAATTTAAGGGGAAATTATAACTCGCTTATAATTTTTGACCGAAAATAGTAATGAACTTGTAGGAATAGTAGTAAACTTGTAGGAAATTCAATTCCCTACAACTTTCGTCAACAGTTTTTTCTCTACGATCGATATTTTCCGAGTCAATCCTGAAAAAAGCGACCCAATAAAACTATTGCATGATCTTGTTTATTTTTACTTTTAGGGCATAGACGAATATAAACAAATTTGTAGGGAATGAAATCGCCAATTTTAGTCCTTATCTTTTCTCTCCCAGGATCAATATTTAAAGTCCTACGCCTATGTAAATTATAGCGGGACGGTTATGATCAAATTTGTAGATCATTCAATTTTCTGCAAGTTTATTTATTACCAGCTTTAGATAAAAGTTGAAAATGTGCTAATTATTAAACAAAAATCAATTCCCATTAAATTCAAAATCGAGGTAGACGCCATAGCAGAATCGCCATTCTGTTTATACTAACATCACCCCCTCCCCCTAACGGTTACAAAAAACTGAGGGAGTTCAACATGCATGTAAAGGGTGTCTCAAAATTAACGCAAGATTTGAATTAAATAGAAAACACAGTTTTTAGTCTTTTGATTGTTATTTTTTTATTGAATCATAAAGTACATAGGATAGGGTTATTTATTGAATAACACATTGGGCAAATGGACTCCACGGCTTTGCATGCACATACGCACTCGTTTGTCGAAATTTCCCATGACCATTCTGCATAAATGTGGCTGAATTTCATTGATGCAGCGTTGAATCTCCTCCTTTAATGCACGGGTGGTTGTGGGCCTATTGACATAGACCTGTGATTTCAAATAACCCCATAAAAAGAAATCTAATGGTGTTAAATCACACGATCTAGGGGGGCAATTCTGATCACCGAAACGAGAGAGTACACGGCCTGGAAATGTCTCGTGCGGTAATTGAATTGTTTCACGGGCTGTATGGCATGTGGCACAGTCTTGTTGAAACCACATATTGGCCACATCAATATCATCCAATTTTTACTCTAGGAAAAACACGCAACAGACCCAAGTTGAAAACAAATTATGTTCATGATGGAGTTAAATCAGAAATTCGTAATATTGTGTATACCTACTCTGAAAGAAGAAAACAAATATTACAATTATTAAAACAATGAAATAGTGAAGCAAAAGACTGTCTTAGATGTCGGATACAAGTCTGTGGCATATTTTAAAGAATATTGTCTTTTCTTTTACATAGGAAAATAACAGACGTTTCCTTTGTGAGTAACCTCACATCCCAAGTAAGAGAATAGCATTTTTACGAGAATATAAGAGGATATCCGATGAAATTATAAGCGGATATCCGCAATTTGTGTACTTTGACGAGTCATGGATTTTTGTGAAATGAGGATTTATATAACAGAACGTGGCAAGATAATGGTGTAAAAAGTTGTAAAACGGGACACACAGGAAATGGTAAGCGTTTTGTTGTGCTATATGCTGGAACTATGTGTGGATCCATACAATGTTTTTAATGTGCTTTATTACTTTTTTCTACAAAGACAAAGTCGGCGGACTACCACGATTCAATGGACTAAACTTCTTTTAAGAAATGGATCTCGGAAAAACTGATTCCAAATCCCACTGAGCCCTCGATAGTGGTGATGGATAATGCGTCCTACCATAGTTTTGTGGAAGAGCCCATTCTTACTGCTTTTTGAAATAAAACAAGACTAAAAGAATGGCTTTCTTGTAAATAAGGCATAATATTTTCGGTGATCTGAAAATTGAACGTTTAAATTTATGCAACCAGCACAAACAGACCCCGAGATATGCCATATGTGAACTTCTAAAAAAACATGGTCATCCAGTATTGAGAATACCACCTTACCATTTCCAATATCATCCAATAGAATTAGTGTGGGGCATTTGTAAATATAATTATGATCGACATATTGGTGAAGTTAAATTACTCCAGATATTTGGGGAAATTGTGTTATGTAGAAGACATTGGAAACGTAAAGTACTACAATCGGCGTCACTACCCAACAAGCGATTCTCTTTCTATCGCGCCCCACTACAAATTCAGGGTGTGTATTGACAATATATAGCGCTTCGTTACTAAATTATAGAAGGATAGATTTGCTAGCAAGTGCTACATCAGTCTATTGTCAGTATTTACAGTAGTTGGATCCAAATGCAAATAAATACCTGCATACTTACTTAGGTTTGCTATGTGTATTGTTTTCCTAGGATACTGTCCCTTTTTAATAGCCCAGAGACTTATTTCAGAGAATTATTGAAATCTTTAAAGTATTGTTTACAGTTTCATAAATCCGTCATTCAATAAATATTTACCACTAAAATGTAATGATAATAAAATATAAGTCATAAATAAGCCATAAAAACGTTAAAGTGAAAAAACTGAGTTTTGCATAAAAACAGAATCCCAGAAAAATTAAAACTGGTTGTAAGTATACAGGGGAAGTAAAAATTTAGTACCTACTTCATAAAAAAATTCCTATCGAGTCTTAAGCCTGCAAAGTAAGAAATGACAACACTGAAATTTTTGAGAAATTAAAATAATTCAAACTAATATGCTCATGCAAGTTTAAACTAATATTCGTATTATATTTAAAATTATACATCTTTGACAGTTACCAAATTTTAAAATTTTCTGACATTTTTCGACTCCTCTCTTTGCTAAAAAAGGTATATCATATTTCAATCGATATCGTACACCGTTTTTTAGGAATACTGCAGTATTATAATAAAATATACATAAAATAAAAATAATGAAGTAACACTTAAAAACAAATTCTGTCGAAAGAAAATATAGAACTGCTTATGATGTTGAATATGCGCACATTTGAATATTTCTTAATAATAAATTAATGATGCGATAATAAGTAATAATTAATGCAGATACTGGTGATACTTTCAAAATAAAAAGGTTTTCTGTATAGTGCACAATTTTTGACAAGCACTGTATAATATTATAAATACCGTTTTTCTGCAAAATAATATATTTCGCCTTTGTCTCATCGCAACTAATTAGCGACCAAACAAACTACGTACTGTAAGATAATCTATTAATTTTTTAATACATTTTGTGACACTTATCACTTGCTAAGTAGATATAAACTTAGCAGGGCAACCTATTATTAAAAAAAAACTCATCGACGTTATTCGATCGCAACTAATAAGCGACAAAAAATACGTATTTATTGAAATAAACTGCTGTTCAAAATTATCGCACCACGTTAATATTTGCTAAAATTTGAGGTCTCATAACTTTTTTACTTTTAGTCCAATTTTGATAATTTTTTTAGAATACTGTAGATAAAACGACTAATTTCAACTTGCATATCCAGTCTTTTGTTAACTGAGGACGGTTTAGGTATTATACAGGGCTAACTAAAAGGTTGTTATATAACCCTAATTTTAAAACACTCGGTGGAATAATTTCGTAACCAAATTCTTTAAAAATACCAATTTTTGTTAAGAACCATTCCTTTCCTACATTTTGTTTTTTTGTCCATGTCTTTAGATACATTGGTTCATTTTTAAGAGCAAAATGATTTTGTCACCAACAGTTTACTGTTAATTTACTCTGCTGTTACAAGTGATATGTAAAACGTAGGCGGCGTATGGCAACCAAAAACAATGATTGGGTGTATTCAATCTCATTTTGACACATTTTTAAAAACAATACGGTGTTGAGGAATATTCAGCAATTTAAAATAATGAATCGTGTGAGACATTTGACAGCATTGGAATGTGTAAGAGCGCAAACTTTGGTTGAAGAGGGTATGAGGAGAAGTATGCGATATGTCTCTCGAATTCTGGGTGTTAACCATTCGACAATAAGTCGAATGTTAAAACGTCAAAGGGCAACTAGTTCTCACTCCAGGAGACATGGGCAGGGTAGAAAAAGGGCGACTAATGTTAGGGATGACCATTTTCTCCGCCAAAATGCTTTAAGAAATCGGACAGTAACAAGTTCGCAATTGAAGAGTGAACTTGAGATGGTTAGAAATGTTCAAGTTTCTGCTCTTACTGTAAGGAGAAGACTACGAGAGGCAGGTTTGATCAGTAGAAGGCCCATAAAGGCACCAGAACTTACCAGGGCTCAGAAGGTAGCTCGATTACGATTTGCACGAGCACATGAAAATTGGACTATCGATGACTGGAGGAAAGTCCTATTCTCCGATGAAACAAGAATAAGCCTAAAATCTTGTGATGGGCGGCAACGTGTGTATTGAAGACAAGGGGAAAGGGAAGCCGCCTTCAATTTCGTTCTAAACGAACCCTTTGGTCGTGGCTCCAAAATGTTTTGGGCGGGTATTTCTTTCGATGGCCGTACGGAGTTAGTCCCTCTATTCATGCAAGGGCAATGAATGCGGTACTACGTAGAGAACATTCTCCAGGAGCATGTAATGCCCTATGCTCCATTTATTGGTCCTGATTTCATATTCATGCAAGATAATGCAAGACCACATGTAGCAAGAATTTGTGTTGGGTACTTGAATGAAGTCCATATTGATGTTATGAACTGGCCATCACGAAGCCCGTATTTAAATCCCATCGAACACCTATGGGACATCATTAAGAGAGCAGTGAGATGACGTCTACCAGCCCCACAGAACCTTCAACAGCTGGAACAGGTTACTCTTCATGAGTGGGATAATATTCCTCAACCCGTCATTCAAAACCTCATTAGAAGTATGCCACGGCGGATTCAGGCTGTAATCCGAGCTAAAGGTGGCAACACAACCTACTAGGGATCAGCTCACATAATTTTATTTCTTTGTTTTCCTTTGTTTTCTTGTTAATTAAAAAATGTTTCTTCTCACCCTGAAAGTTTTTTCAATTAATTTCTGTATGGTGCGATAATTTTGAACCAATGCATCTAAAGACATGGACCAAAAACAAAATGTAGGAAAGGAATGGTTCTTAACAAAAATTGGTATTCTTAAGGAATTTAGTTACGAAATTATTCCACCGAGTTTTTAAAATTAGGGTTATATAACAACCTTTTAGTTAGCCCTGTATAATACCTAAACCGTTCTCAGTTAACAAAAGACTGGATATGCAAGTTGAAATTAGTCGTTTTATCTACAGTATTCTAAAAAAATCAAAATTGGACTAAAAGTAAAAAAGTTATGAGACCTCAAATTTTAGTTAATATTAACGTGGTGCGATAATTTTGAACAGCAGTTTAATTAATTTTTAAAAAATTTGCCGTGTGACTTGCTAAGTTGATATAAACCTAGCAGGGCAACTTATTTAAAAAAAATGGTCTCGACGTTAATCGACCGCAACTAATTAGCGACTAAAAAAATAAATGATTTTAGACAGTCTATCAATATTAAATATTTTTTTATTCTAGTTGTCCCGCTAACTTTACATCAACTTACAAACTGTCATACTAGACTGTATGTCAGTCGTGCTTAAGGTTTTGATAACGAAAGCGGATAAATTTTCGAAACGTAAACGTTTAAAATGATGGATGTTATATTGTTATATATAATTTTTATATATGGAATTATTATATAATATGTACCTATGTATGTATATGGGTCGGAGTATAGTGGTTTTTAGGGTTCCGTACCTAAAGGGTAAAATGGGACCCTATTACTAAGACTCTCCGTCCGTCCGCTCTCCGTCCGTCTGTTACCAGGCTGTATCTTATGAACCGTGATAGTTAGACAGTTGAAATTTTCACAGATGATGTATTTATGTTGTCGCTATAACAACAAATACTAAAAAACAGGAACTGAATCTCTTTGCTAATAAATGCCGGAGGCGCCGGTCAGACGAAATTACTTATTATCTTAAGTAGGTAGGCATTAGACATAGGTAGGTGTACGCAAGTACTTAATCTAAGTCAGCACCCATAAGTGGGCCTCACATACAACAGACCCTTTGTGCATTCCTCCTTTTTACTTGAGTACTTTTCTTCAAACCATCCTATTTATTACGGGTGGCTTGGTGGCAAAGTCTACAATTTTTATTTATGATAGTATGGTTCTGAGTTACCGAGATTTATTACTCTGGTCCTGATTACCATTTATCTGGATGTTGAGTGTTCTCAGGTCTCAGTTGGACTGCCACAGTCCATCACCAAGCGTGCCTAGGTCACCCATCCAATTGCCATCAACGCCCACCTTGCTTAACTTCGAAGATCGAAATCTTACCGGGCAAGTCTCGCGGCTAGGCGGTCCCCTATATATAATATATTATACCTATATATAATTTTATATATAATAATATAATTAATTTTTTTTCTGTCGTTATTATCAACGTTACATAAAAAAACAAGGTTCACTTCTTAATAGCAACTTTTAATAGGATTTTATTATTTTTTTTTATTTTACGTTTCGTATTCTTGCAACTATAATCAATTTAATTTTTTTAAATACGACTATTTCCTTTAAAATTCATATTCCATGCTGAGTTTAAAGATGTGTCGCTTGGGCTGGTTTGAGAGAAATCTCCGTTAACTTGATTGGTGTTTTTAATATTAGAAAGAAGATAGAGAATTTAATTTTGCATTACCTGTTTTAGAAAAATGTGTCTCATTTGAAATACGAAAAATTTCGTGGTTTGAAGTTACTAAAATTCCTTTATATTATTGAATCGGTTTTAATTTTAGGATGTAAGTTACTTTCTTGGATGTAAGGATATAAGTTACTTTCTAGGATGTAAGTTCTTTTAAGGAAATGAAGGATTTTATGAAAATTTATCATATGAAAATTATGAATTATGAATATTATCTTGAAGTCGTGGGTGTTTTTTATAGGAAATTGCACAATTTTTAGAGTATGGTTTAATTATCCAAGATGACTATTTGCAAAAACATATAACTACATGTATATACGCATGTATAACAGGTTGGTTATTATAACTTTTACGCTACTGGGTATGCCATTGTGGTAATAACTTGACTTCTGAGAGATTGTAATGTAAATTTTTCAATACGCAGTCTGATTTCAGCATAAATGCTGGTAATGTTTGTGGTGGGGTGCGGCGGCAGGCAGAGATGCGCTGGAACAGTGGTGACTTTAAGCTGACGACGATTGTACATTACCAGAGACATATAAAATGTCTCTGTACTTTACCATAAGTTGAACCGTTCATTATTAATTTGAGTTCAAGATCTGAAGATGATGATAATAACTACGATGATGATGAAATTTGATGATTAACATATATTTTTCCTTTCACTTCTATTAAATACTTCACTTGTTGTATTAAATACACGTTTTTATTTTAATTTATAGTCATTTACAATTTATTAAATAATCGGTTTATACATCACAATAAACGTTGTCTATATTTTACAATAGATGATATTTCCCCGAGAGCAGGCTCTTCATTAATTTTTCAATTTTCTTCTACGAGCACCGTCACTTTTCTGCTCTAGCTTTACATTTATGCGTTCGGCGCTGTAGCGACTGTTATCTATATTCAGTGAAACATTTCAATACCCTCAAATTGCGCCCGCGTTATTCTGGTGTCGCTTTCCTAAGAAATTGGGATGCCCAAATTTTCTAAAATATCGATGTTGACATCATTTGATACATCGAAATCTAACCATATAGGAGGCAGCAATAAAAATAATGTTATTGTGCTTGATTGAAGTACCTACTTGGTGTTGACCATGTCGACGAAGAAAGTTATTCATCGATGAAACCGTAAAGCGTCGATGTTAACAGATAATATTGGATAAATATAATGTTGTGTAAATATCGAAACCCAAAAAAACTGTTGAGAACTGCTGTAAAAGACCATACCACATTTTGTTTGCCTTTATATCGTCTTTGCTCCATAGGTATTATATCTATATATTGTTGACCGAGATTGAAGTATAAATTCGGGAAATATATATGTACCTACAGGCTACAGGGTGGGCAACTAAAAATGGAGGCCGGACATCTATCGGACAGAAACCAATCATCGCATAAGGGGAACAAATCCTTAAATAAAGTGGCTCTAAAAAATCGATGGAAAACACTTTCGAATAAGCCTCTAGGGCGCGTTAATAGCCATAACCGAACAGAAAATTAAGGTTTTCTAGATATTTCTCTCAATTAAGTGGCAATTAAAATATATTCATCGTAATCTTGAGACAATTTCGAATCTTGATATATTTTTTTGTATCTTATAATAAGATGTTGGATTTTTTTAAATGTCCCCCTATCGGCCAGCCCCCCTATTAGAAACCCAAAAATATTTTCCAGCGATTTTTTAGGGTCATTTTTTCCCTAAACTTGTGCGATGAGTAGTTTCTGAGATATGGCCACCATCTACACTTTTACATATAACTTTTATTGTAATATTACAAATAATAATAACATTATAATATTACTTTTATATAATATAATACACTTTATATTATATATTATATGTCGTTTTCGATGGTTCTTGTTATTAAAGTGATTATAAGTCCCTTCCTAGAGAGAATATTTTTTTCCTGACGTGACAGAAAAAAATAAAGTCGCCTAATTGATGACATTCCACTCCCAACTGGGAGTGGAAATCCATGTACTACACAATGTACGAAAAAATCCATAGAATAACGTGATCCTCGATGAAACCGCGCTCCACATTTATGAGTGAGTGCTTACGAACTAAACACCACTTAGGGGAGAGTGGGACAAATCGGTCCTTTTAATATATATGTATATACATATAGTATATATATATATATATATATATATATATATATATATATATATATATATATATATATATATATATATATATATATATAAGCTTTGAAATTCTTTGCTATTCATATTTGTTTTGTGAAAAGTAATATTTGTTTTTCAATAGGTTCAACAAGATTTTATGCATTTTAAAGTTTCACATCTTCTGGATAACTGTATGCCTAATGCTTTTATATATAATATGTTCAAATAGAACAAATATAAATAGTAGACTAGGTTTGTGTATTCTAAGAATTTGAGTGCCGTCAAAAACTAATGTAATAAAACGTTACTGCAAGTGTTGGAGTATTAATATTTTAAATTCAAGTATAAATGATCAATGAAATAAATCGTATACTACTCTGAAGATCCTGAATAAAGGTGAAAGAACTTGTACAACTTCTAAGTGGTTCGTTTCGGTGTGTATAGTGGTTCATTTCCATATGTATGTCCAGATATAGCACTGGTAAGTGTATCTTTCCTCTTATTCGTCTATTTGCTTATTTCTCTATGTAATGAAATGCTACAAACCCAAGATTACTTTTCACAAATATATATATATATATATATATATATATATATATATATATATATATATATATATATATATATATATATATATATATATATATATATATATATATATATATATATATATATATATATATATATATATATATATATATATAGGGTGTACCAATAGTAGTGACAGAACTTAATTAATTTTGATAAAAATCGATCTTTTTAAGTTATGAAGAAAAATAAATTGTATATTTACTGAAAAGATATTTGATGCCATTTATGTTTTGTACAAAATATCATTTAAATGTCCTCTTCTTGATGCCCTGCAGACGCGTATACGATGGGTCAAATTTCTAATGACACGTGTGAACATATTTGGTTGTATTGCTTGAATTTGACGGGTTATGTTTGCCTTCCGCTGCTCGATTGTTGTGGGGTTATTGGCAAATACCAGCGGCATTACTTAACCCCAAAGAAAGAAGTCCAGAGGCGTCAAGTCACACGAACGTGACGGCCAATTTCGTGGGTATGGCGAGATATAATGCGATGATCGAACCTCGTCCTCAATAAATTGTTCAGCCGCTGTGTGGCAAGTGGCACCATCTTGCTGGAACCACTTGGCATCCGAGTGTAAATCATTCAATTGGTGCCAAAGAAAATCCGTTAGAGTGAATTGGTAATGTTTCCCGTTGACGGTAACACGTTCGCCGTTGTTGTCCTCAAAGAAGTACGGCCCAATAATGCCACCAGTCCACAAACCGCACCAAACAGTAACTTTTTGGGGGTATAATTGTTTCTCTAGCACTTGTCGAGGATCGTTTTCTTCCCAATAGCGCATATTTTGTTTGTTGACGTACCCATTGAGGCAGAAATGGGCTTAATCGCTGAAGATGATTTTCCTCGAAAATTCTTCGTCGGCTTCGAGCTGCTCCAGAGCCCAGTCCGCAAACTCAAGATGCAACCGATGGTCGGCAGGCTTTAATTCCTACGTCAGCACCAGTTTGTAAGGATGTCGACCCAAATCCTTACAAAACATACGCCACGTTGACATTGTGGATAGGCCCCGTGGGCCAATTCTGGTGGCCTGCTCGGTCTATCCAACGATTTGGATAAACTGCGATAAGTGGCGACGGGCGTTAATACTAAAATGGGCTGGAGCGCCACCATGCATGAACCATAGTTCCTGCCCAATTTGAACAGGGACATCTTCAAGAAGTAGGTGCGGTGCAACTCTTCTTCAAGGATATGGCAGTATGCGCCTTAATTTAATCTCATTGGAAGAAAATATGTGCCAATTAAATAATCAGCAATGACACAAAGCCACACATTTAATGAAAACTGTTGTAGCTTCAGAAATTTCGTGTGGGTTCTCTTCAACCCAGATGTAATTATTATGGAAATTTCTAATAGATTCCCTTAAAAATTTAGCCTCATCAGTAAACAAAATATGAGATCAAAACTGTGGAACTTGGGTGATCATTTGAGTTATCCATTGACAAAAAATTAGACGAGGTTCGAACAAAGTTGTTGCAAGAAAAAGTCTTCTTGAACGAGCTATAACTCCCTTTATTTTGGACCTAGCGCATCCATAAAAAATAATCTCTTTGCTTTCTTACAAGCTTCATTTTTGGATTTAACAAATTTTTTGAGAGAACGAAGTTTTCGAGGTATGAAGGAAAAAACATCCAAAAACATGTATTTTACATGTATTAACTCGAATAATATCGATATAACGAAAATATATGATGAGACAAGTTACATAAAATGGATAGAGGGACATATCCATTTCCGGAATTATTTTGAGAGAAAAAATCACTTTTGCTCATTGAGCCATCCCCTAACTACTCACTAAATTTCACGTCAATCGGTCAAGGTTCAACGAATTCGGTGCGGAAAACCTT